>DVPD01000428.1:0-11493 GCA_018237605.1 Apyrrothrix (Melanopyge) sp. n. Burns01
TCTTTTGTTAAATTTTTGTTTTTTCTATTATTGTAAATAAGTGTGCAATAAAGAAAATCGTATTGTATTGTATTGTACATATTTAGTAACGTATATAATGTAGTTCATGAGCTGTCTGATCTTTACAGGACAGCCTCTACCTAGCTTAGATTAAAATGGCCGTGTATAACTGAGATCGCTTACGGCGACATTTTGAGGCGATTTAGTAGCGATACAGTCGCAAAACTGCCTCGCAACGACTGCCTCATTTGTTGTGCTGGTTGCGAGCGCGACTTCCGATCGAGAGGTCTTGGGTTCAAATCACAGATCGAGTACTATTGGATATTTCTAACTTAGGGGTTCGGAGTCTGTATTTGTACCCGGTGAATGGCAACAGTCTCACCACCTATTCCATGATGGGACGTAAACGTAACTGGTGAAACGTGGATATGTACTACACTCCTCTGCCTACCTCCTCGGGTATTACAGGCATGATGTTACGTTGCTACAGCCGCACACAACGAGCTTCTGTATCGCTGCAAGAAGACGCCACGGACTGGCTCCCTAAGTACGTTAATTGTCAAGTCGTTCCAAAATCAAACCAAACGATACTAGCGTCATCTAGCATTCTCTCGATGTGTATTGTGCTTCACCTACACGGAATTTCTAACTACCTCCATTTAATTTTTTATCAAATGTTCGAATTTGTTTCAATGCAACATATGACATATGAAAGAACATGCACAGTAACCCTTAGCTTATAATTTCGACATGAATCAATAATAAAGCGATGAAAACTTCCAGCTATTAAATTAACACAAATGATATTCCACCTCTCCACGAACCGGAGGAAAAATGACTTTTCAAGCTATGTGTTGATTTAGACAAACGCACGGCCCTGTACCAAATTCCAGTGACGTCACGATTGATAATAGGCCAATTAGGAGCGCTAAAGCAAAGTTGCTACAAAGAGTAATTAATATGAGGTCGCAGTTCAAACGAAGTATTCCTTTGTTGCGGCTGGTTATCTCTCGCGGCGAGATGATTCACATTGGGGGAAAGAGCGGAATTTGTATTGTGACGTCACTACACACATAGAAGTTTGGATACTAGCGTATATCAAGTGATATCTGTGTATGTGTTCATCGTTATCATCGTACGAAATCAAATCAATCGTACGCATATCATCATCATCGTCCCCTTTTATTGTTCTAACGTGGGATACAGATATCTTCTCCTATTGAGTCAGTGTTAAGGCTTATAGGTTGGGAGACTTCACATACCTCAGCGAATATTATTAAGTCTAGTGTATTGAATATATCTTAAACATTATTTCGAAATAACAATAATTTATACAATCATCTGTTCGCGCCACAATCATTAATTGGTGCGATATATTATAACAAAAATATAAAAAAATCATTACATGATGATGCATGCAACAATAGAATATAGAGACGAAAATAGTATCGAGAGCTAGGCTGAGAAGTTTCCCCACTCCATATTGCTGTTCCCTTTATTGTTCCAAATGAAGAATTCTACTAACCTCCAATCTTTCCATTTCCGTGATCTCATGGTGGAATAGAAGGAAGTCAATTCAAAGATTGTTGCAAATGTTTCCATCAATAATTTCTCCGGCGCATGCGTGAAGTGATCTCTCACACGATAAAACGTAAACAATTGGACATCAATCATTCTCATGATAACATTGAGACGATTGCTGATGGAATGTAATTAATTCTTGCGCTTTTTAGTTACCGACATCACTCATAGTTAGCACAGGGTTGTCTAGTTCCCAAAAACCTATTTAATGCCTTTGGGTAGCCACGATTGAATAGTTAAAAAGGATATGTTTTTTTTCAGACTTTTTTTCTCTCGGTCTGTCACACCAATGGCATGTATTAAGCCGATAAAAGCAATTATGTATAACCATATGATTTTGCCGTTCATTAAGTGTTTGTTTTGTACCTTATGTACACCAGGTGCAAGAAATATTGTATGAACAAAAAATAAATTCATTGGTTGTCAGGGGTTCATGGACTTCCATGTACACACGGTAGGGATAAAAAACGAATAAGTTCTCATGGATGGGAAACTACCTTAGAAATTTTCAGGGATATCCCGATACAAAAATAACCAATTCCGACTAAAAATAATCCAGACCAAAGAGCGAGGAATGGGGAAGCATGTCCCCAATTTTAAATAACCGGAGTTTCGGGCGCGCAGACGAACGAACTATTAATTCGTTCCCAAAATAGTTCAACGTTCTATTTTAAGAGCCAATCATAATTCGGGACATGCAATACTTGTAAGGCTGTGAGGTATTGTGTACCGGTTCAAAACTTTTAGTAATGGCTTTATAAAGATTAAATTTTAATAAAGGTTTAGTGAAATCCCGTTGGGCCAGTGCACAGTGACCTTGACTGCTGAGTTGGGCTGAGGGACGGAGGTCCCAAGACCTGTTGATCAGCAGTTGCGCTTGCAACCCGGCGAACAAAGGAGTCATTCAGTTAATAGACATTCGTTCGAGGCATACTCATCATGTTAATGGTAATTAATTCACAATACGTCGGTGGTCGTGTTGGTTGCAAGCGCCACTGCCGATCGAGAGGTCCTGGGTTCAAATACCGGGTCGAGTACTATTGGATATTTGTATAAATTAGAATTTCTAGTAGTGGCTCGGAGTCTGGATTTGTGCTCGGTGTACGGTAATAGACTCACCACCAATTCCATATTGGGACGTAAACGTAACTGTTAAAACATGGGAGTGTACAACACTCCTCTGTCCACGCCTTCGGGGATTACAGGCGCGATGTTAATATGTTACGTTATAATTATTCTTACATGCCATCATCAGCAAACCTTTCATTGATCCCCTGTTGGCCACTGACCTCCTCTCTTATATTTTCACGTGTCCTCTATTTTAAATCGTGCTCGGTGTTTGTCTACTTAAAATTTCCTTTCATTTTCCTCTACGATTGTTCAATTGATTTTTTTTGTCAAGTGGGAAAACATCTGAATATTTTAGAAATAATTAATTATTATAAAATTATTTATTCTTGGTAAGCTGAAATTCTTCATTTAACTAACAAATTATTTATTGTGTTGAGTAGGCAGAGAGCACTGTACGCCGAATATCTCTAACCTTACAGACCTGACGTGTTTTTTTACATCCCTCACTGTCTTCATACACGCACGCCGATTTCGAATACCCCGAAAAGTAATGTATCTGCTTACCCCGTAGGAAATCCGGCGTAACGATACAATACTTGTAGCAAATGTGACCTAAATCCTTAAATAGATAGGCTGCTATGACTAGAGCACGGCTGTTCAAGGGTGCAGGTGCGAAGGGAATCCAAGACTCGCCTATCTTGACCAATTAGGTCATACACTGTCTGTTGGAGTACGCAGAAGTCTCCCAATCTGCGAGCGTATAACAAGAGAGTAACTAATGAACAAGAAGCACAGATCTGTAAGGATAGAGATATTTGCCACTCGGTGCCCTCTGCCGATTCTGTACGGCCCTTGGCGTGATGACCTGTCGGTTATAGGTACTTCCAAAGACTAAGATTACAAAACATTACAGCGGTCTAAAATGGCACATAATGCAGAGCACGATTCTCCTCATGGTATTTTCTCCCGTTCAACCCTGGATGGAGTCATTCCATGCCATCATGTAGGCCATGACATCTGGTAGGTGCATACTTCACGCCTCGACATTTACGGTCCACGGTACATTACTTATTTTGGTACTTGGCGTGACCCACGACTGCATATGAAATATTTTAAAATGAGTTTTACAAAATATATAAGTAAGTAATACCTGACAAAAAACAATGATAGCCTAGTTATTAAAAATACAGCCTCAAGTCTGGCACTTTTTTACAGAAAATGTGCGTTTTAATGCTCTCGACGAAGGAGAGCATCGCGAGGAAACCTGCAAACTTTAGGATTCTCCAAAATATTTTCAAACTTAGAATCTAACAGATTTTTTATTTAATCTTTCTAGTAATACTGCGAGGTTTGGATTTGTGCCTGGTGTATGGCCATAGGTTCACCCCTTATTGCATAGTGGGACGTAAACGTATCTGGTGAAATATGGGAGTGTCTACACTCCTCAGACTATCTCTGCGGGAATTACAGGCGTGGTATTACGTTACATTCCCCAAGCCATGCGAAGTCTTGGCAAGAAGCAATGGAAGGTTTCATGATGCTGATAATGATGATGACAAGAGCTTGTAGCAAGTACAAATGAAAATTTCTTCATATACGTATGGCATCTTCATTAAGATCTTGTGCCCCTCAAAGAGGCCCTTGCAGACGACATCGCTTCCATCCATCGACATAGGAACAAAATCAGCTTTCACAATGATCTCAGAATATCAACCAATCTGTCAAATCATTATGAAAACCAGTTTCGTAATTCCTTTTTGTTTCTTGGTATTTTGAAATTCTTCTCTCTTCTCTTTCCCATTATCTTTCTTCAAATTCTCGGCAGTTCTCACTTATCCTAAATAGTTCTATTTTATAACATGCACGCGTATTTAGGATAATACAGTAACAATAATGTAGAATTAGAGACAAGAGCAGGGCACAATAGAACAATGTTGGAATGGATTTGTCATCGCTCGATTGGGTGAAGTATGCCGGCGGGAATGGGATATGACGTAGGTACGGCCGGGACGCTCCCATTAGTCGTTGTATGACATCATGCTGACTCAGGCGGCCGCACTGCGGTGCAGTGCTACGGTACCTCGCGACTCTGCCATCTGTAACACAAAAAGCAATTGACTTGAATTTGGTAAATTATGTCATGAAACATGTATCGTTACAGAGTACGATAAACCATCAATGCTGTCGCTTATAGTATGACAGGCCATCAATGGTATTATTTAGAGTATGACAGTGCTTGCGCTATGTAACGATATCATCGACTAATATAGAAATAAACGAAGGCGGCAGGTCGTACGCAGCGTGGTAGAGCAATGCGAGTTCACCCACATCTCTCTAATTAGGCAAGGCGGGGAGTGCGCCGCCATGCGCGCGGTGCCCACAAATGGTGCGGCTAAGCGCCTCCGGCCTTGTTGGGGCTGCGCGGGAGGCGCGCCGCCGCTACAATTGTTTCGCTAATTTATCGACGCCAATAACTGATGAGGCGCGAGGCTGAAGCACAATAGATATCATAGATTGACAACGAACTGTGAGTGAGTGTGCAAAGGGCTCGTGAAAAGATTCCATGATGGCGACGATCCTGTTCGTACACTGTGACAATCACAGTCGAAAATTATAACTCTACTGCGTTACATAGACATACAATTTACTGTGTATTTAAAAATTGAGTAACAAAGCAATTCCTGCAGTTGGTTGAAGTCAAATGTATACTGTTACGGAGGATGGAGAAATTGATGATTTTGTGTTAATTAAAGTTGCCTAGAAACTATGAAATTGACTTGAATTAAGTGAGAAAAGGTGTTCAGTTCGCTGACGGGTAGTGGTTGTAACGGATGCGCTTACAACAGGTGCGTTTGAGGCTGCAGAGCGTGTGACGTCACATCCGCGCGGAAGCTCAATGAGCGCGCACTATGTGGGCTACACGTGTCAGTCCCCCCTCCCCCCGCCCCGCTCCCTCCACTCGACCATGCCAGCACCCACAAACACTGTCTTAATTGCTCGCAACTATGGGAAATAGCGCAAATGTGCTACTTCTTATCGCGATGTATATATGCCATGGTAATAACTTGTACTGTTGTCGCTGAAGTTGTTTTGTTCAGGACACACTTAAATGTACCCGCGGAATGCACTCCACCTGTACTGCGCACAACTCACGTAGGTTTCGCCAACAGAATTGTTCAAATTGTTCTCTGCTTTAATTTCGGGGCAGGGAGTGATCAATGAAAACGTTTATAAATATATTTGTTGTCTGATTCAAAAAAATAAAAGTAGCTAAATTATATATACGTACATACATTTTATACACATTAAAAATAATTGTATTAGCTTTATGATGAGGGTATATTCATATATATATATAGTAGATGCAAATTTAATATAAGGTACAGAAACTTTCTCCTTTAATGCACATATATTTGCTGGTAGGTTTTTTCTTAATAGCCATAGGCTTACGTTTGACCACAATCTCACTGGTGGTACGCAAGACGTAGCCTAGGATATAGCGTCCTAGCCTAGAAACTGCCTTCACTCGTGTCTTGAATATTCCAGATTGTACAAATCAGGAACAAGAATTCAATTAAATTAGAAATGCAATTCTTTTAGTGCATTCCACAGTCTGGCTATTTGGACAGTCAACGACTGAACAGAGAAACTAACAGCAAAGCGTAATCAAAAGAGGCAAAAGAATGAAAATCTTTGATGACAGAAGTTATCAGGATGTATGTCAAACGGAAAATTAAATTCACGTTTCAGGTAACCCGGTAAAAGACGACGGTCTCGTTTCGTGGAGATGCAAACATTTTAATGACACGAAAGTTATTATTATGCACAATTTGAGTAGCTCAAATAACAATAATGCTCCACCATTAGATGCTGTTGAAATGAGAAAGCTTTACATGTGACATTAAAGCGATCGAAAGATTTGTTCGAGAGATGCAAAGTTACGGCGAGATGGCGCCAGGGGTGGCCGGCGTGGATAGGACTGGGACAATGGGCTTAAAAATGTGATGTAGCTCGCGAAGTGGCGCGGAGGCCGGGCGACGCCGCGCGGGAATGTAGGGCGGCTGACGCGGCGCTATTGATAGTGTGGCGGCCGACACGCACTGCCATTATACTCCAACAATCCGATGCTCTAGAATGCGGCACCGAGCCTGCATACAAATGTATCGTGCCCGATACGCTGTGCATAATGCACCTTGAACATGTTCACACATTATTATTATAAACAAGCGCCTTGGTCCACCAGAGTTAACCAGAGTTAAATGATTCAGTTGTTCTCGAAGCACATACCTAGGATAATGTCTAGGAGAAATTTAATTAGAAGGTCGGAGTCTAGATTTGTGACCGGTGTATGGCAATAAAATCACAACCTATTCCTTACTGGGACGTAAACGTAACTGGTAAACCGTGGGAGTGTTCTTCACTCCTCTGCCTACCTCTTCGAGGATTACAGGCGTAATGTTACGTTACGGTAAAATAAGGCGCCACTTTGCACGCCGATTCAAAATATACAAAGACATATTAATATTTCCTTTTCATATATTACTGTTACTAAATTGTATAATAATACTAGAAAATTTATAATATTAATGAATAAGTGAATATTTTAAATAGTTAAATACGTCATACAAAATATTCAAAAAGACACGTTCTAAAAATATTAAGTATTACAATAAATTGTTTAGCTAAATCTATTGTTAAATAATATGTAGCACAATAGGTAGGATATCTATACGGCAATGCGAGAGCGTGGCCGCGTCGGACCCAATTGAGATATGTATCTCGTTATCAAAAGTTGTCAGAGGCACAGCTTCTCTACAAGTATGCTGTAAGGTGGGAGCGCGAACGCAGGTATAGAGATAGAGTGAGCATTCCGCGGCTCTAACGGTGAGTTATTTCGCCGACCACACAGCGGCCGGCGTGAATGGCCGGGAGATGCAGCGCAGGCTGCAGCGCGCCCCGCAGCCTGCGCCGCCCCGCGCCCCGCCGCGCCCGCCGCGCCCCGCCGCGCCCCGCCGCGCCCCGCTCGCCGCATTCCGCCGCGCTCGCTTGCGCAACCTCCGCCGCATTCCATTCATAGCAACGCGCGACTCAATAAACCGCGCACCTAGCCGCCGCTGCGGCCCGCGGGTTGCGAGCGGCCACCGCCCTCATCTTCCCGGAATGGACGAACGAGCGTGCTTTTCGAAATTTTAGAGCGTTACGCCACATTTATTTGTAAAGTTCACGGCGGTCGGACGGTGTGAATTCCGCCGGACGTTGACCCCTTCTGCTGGCTTTCTCCATGTGTTTGCTATTGGAACGAATCTATTAATTGGAGAAACTTAGTTCACATATGAGCGTGGAAAGTATACTGACTCAGTGAGCTTTAGCCGAGGCTGACGTCGAAGACTCGAAGACGGAAATGATTGTTATTCTTAATTATGAAAACTTCAAATGGTGCCGGTCTAAAGTGCGTGCAAAGTATCGTCTGGCTAGTGAAGTGTTGAGATATTTCGCGACTGTCGCAATTTATCTCCTTACTTGTAAAATGTACTGTCTCAACATAATACATACTTTGAATAACTAATATGTGCACGACGATATATGATACGATCTTTAGATAATTGAACCCGAACGTAAACGTTCTCTGATATAGCGGACCTCGAGACGTGCATGCGGCCCCTGCAGATCGCTGCGAATTAGAAGCAGACAAGCAGCGGAGGCTCCGCCGGCGAGCGCCGTGCGCGGCCAAGTGCCGGAGGCTGCATTCTTCCCCCCTCCATGGGTGAAATGTCACCAAACAGCATTCCGAAATATTTGAAACGACCTTTATGGCGCGAAAGAAAGTGGCCGGGGCGAGGGGCGCGGGGCCGCGCGACCGTGGGACAGCGGCGCGCGCGCCAGTCGCACGGCGCCCCCGGCCCCCGCGCCGCGCCGCCTCCCGCATTCCAGCGCGCCTCCCTCCGAATTTATTCAGCCGCGACTCGCCGCCGCCCGCGCTGCGCGCCGTGCGCTACCGCTGCCGCCCATCACCAGGCCGCCGCCGCGCCCGCCGTCTCGGCTAAGCTCAGATGGAACCTATCACATCTAGGCGAACAGATGACGCCATAGTCACTTACAAAAACACCCTCGTCGACCTACACTATGCTAATTATCCGTTGGAAAAAGTTGTTATTAGATAACATTTTACAATGAATAATGAGTGATTTAGTACATTTGATTAATGAGTACTCGTACTTCCATGTTGCGGCCCGGCGACTTGTCGGTTGTGACATAAGGCAGAATGTGCAAGGTAACGGTAAGGTGTAGCCGTGTAGGGCGCGAGCGGCGGCCGGGGCGAGCGGAGGCGGTGTCGCAAATAGCCCGTGACGCGGCGGGCGCTGCACTTTCGCGCGGTCATGTGCCCGGAGCCGCAGCCAGACGCCCGTAATCGCTCCTCTATTTAGAAACGTCGTCGGCGACGCCGGCGGCGGGGAATGTGGCGGCGACAATGCACGCGCGTCAACGACCGCTCGCAGCGGAAGCGACACACTTCCAGCCCGGAAACTTGCGCCCGCGCCTTAAGGGACCGGCCGCGGAGTATTTATAATCGGCGCAGGGCGCCCGAATGCGGCCATGAACGAGAGTGATGTAATGCACTTATTTTCAGTTGATCCGCTGATGTTGTGCAGTTTATAGGCACTCGGCGCGCTCCGGATGTGGATTTCCACTTTTAGTTACAAAATTATCCTTGCAGGAAAAACGTAACCTTTAATAAAATACAACTTACGTTTGTAGGGAATTGTATTTATTTGAGGAATTTGCAGTAAAAACAATATATATTCTTAAATTTTACGGTATTATAAAATTTATTAAATCTGTTTCATTTTCAAAATATATTATTATTACTCCCTTGAGGTTAATAAGCTTTAGCTGTATCGCCGGAGAACGAGCAATAGCGGCAGCAGCTCATTACAGTGCGCAAGAAACTGAGCTCAGACAGAAATTGCGCGCGATGACGCGCGACGAGCTGTGACGTCACCCGCCCTTCACCCCACGACGCGGCTGTCTAGCTCACTGTTATGTTCATAATAACTTTCATCAGCGGCAGGCGAATTATCACTGTGATTGCGAGCGGTGCGGGGCCCAATGGAAATTAAATATGACTATTACACGAGCGCGTAATGATGAATATTAATTATTTGTCAGCGCGACGGACGTTGAGCGGAACAGGCGAAGATTAGACGTTACGTGCGCGCTGGATGCGTTACGTTCCGGTGGCGAGCAGCCGCTCGTTGGCGCAGGGCGCGCGAGGGCCGGCCGGAGATAAGGTCAATAAATACGCGGCTCTTGGCTTATAATTAATAAGTCATGCGCCGCGATACCATCTCGGGCAATCACCGAAATACACTCACATGTGTGCACATCGTATCGGAAACTTGTTGTATATTCAATTATTGTTGTGCCTTTAACGAACCGTGCCCCGACTGGTTCATGTGGCCGCTACTCCCTTTTGTTATAAGAATGACAGGATGTGGACCGTACGTTGATGTGCGGGAGCATTCGCCTTTCGTCATTTCATCGAGTAATTCAAGAACAAGAGTTATCCGAGGAGGTGCGAAATGAGAGTTTCAAAATATTCGCGGTTTGTTCGCTGGTACCGGTCGGTATCCGGGCGGTAGCAAGCTTCAGCGAGGCACTTAGACCGAGGCTCGAGTATTAACACCATAATTCAGTTTAGCCTTATACATTTCAAAAAGTTCTTTAAAAAAACGTCGTTTTCTTGTATCTAGTTTCATTTATTTCTCAAGTACTCCGGCAAAACTGAAGGTTATTTATCACGTAACGTAACATCACACCTGTAATCCCTGTAGAGGTAGGCAGAGGAGTGTAGTCCACTGGCACGTTTCATCAGTTACGTTTACGTCCCAATATACAATAGGTGGTGAGTCTATTGCCATACACCGGCCTCTAATCCAGACTCCGATTCACAGCTAGAAATGTCTACTCAAAAATCCTATAGTATCAGACACGGGAGTTGAACCGAAGACCTCTCGACCGGCAGTCGCGTTTGCTACCGCGCCACCAACGAGGCGGTCGAAAACAAGAAAAACGTTGCAATACGAAATTTAAATAAATGAATGTGCGGACAGTGCAAACACCCCATTAGCGGGCTCGCGCGGAACGTTCGGCGTGTGCCAAAAACATGTTCCGCACTCTATAACTTTACATATCTCCACAACGCACTTTGATTGCGGATATTGTCTTCTAACGGTGTTGATTCTTGGAACTGTGTTAATTGACTTCAGCTAACATTTTACTTCACGTAACATCACGCATGTAATCCTCGATGAGGCAGGCAGAGGAGTGCAGTACACTCCCACGTTTTACCAGTTTCGTTTACGTCCCAATACGGAATAGGTGGTGAGTCTATTGCCGTACACCGGACACAAATACAGACTTAGTCTGGATGAACTTAGTATCTATACTTGTATATCTGTTCATGCATATAGAAATTTATATAATTCCACATAATAGCTATATACGGCAGTGTTTAAATTTGATTATTTTATAGTATTATGAAATAGCAAAAATATAAGAGATGAGATAATTAAGATGGTCTATGTTTTCCTTCAGAGTATCGCTTGTCTCCACTTTAACAATGTCACATGTATTTTTCACGATTTAATATGTTGACATAACTATCTATTTCACCATATATATTTCACGAACACTATGTCACCATGCATATTTCACGACCACTACATCGCCATAACTATGTCACCATGCATATTTCACGATCACCACCTCACCATATCTATGTATGTCACTATGCATATTTCACAACCACTATGTCACCATGAATATTTCACTACCACTATG
>DVPD01000429.1:0-11493 GCA_018237605.1 Apyrrothrix (Melanopyge) sp. n. Burns01
ATAGACGTTTGGAAATGAGTTGCTATAGTTCTAAGGCTTAAAGTTATAATTGTTAAACAATCACTGAAAAAATGACAGCCCCACTGAGTTTCTTGTTAGTTCTTCTCAGTTGTGGGCATGGTACGATCTAACGTAAACTATAATGATGTTTAGAAGTGATTGTAAATCCTATATAAATAAAAGATTTTGACTTTAACTTTGACTTAATGTCATTTGCAATATGCCAGTATATACCAAGTTACACAATATAATACAAAAAAGAAATTCGCAAATCCTAAAAGATTTGAACCCTCCATCTACCTAACGTGCAGCTGTACAAGCGCAAACGAATAAGCCAAACGCCTAACATGAGATTTTACAAAATTTGTGATTGGTTACTACCAGCTGATCCGTTAAATTTCAAATAAATTTCAGAACAACAGACTGTTTATATATGTACCCTCTAAGTATTTTCATTGGGACAAAAATGCAAAACTCACAAGATCACTATTTTAATGTTATAATGTGCACTTGTGAGACAAAAATTATTTATTCGTGCTGAATTATCACAAACAAAACAAGCAAATGTGTTACACCATACAATTAAAGCAAAATAAACTATATAAAGTTATTACCGGAACACTGTCTACTACTAGAATATGCATTTTCGGAGTGTTTTAAGTTAAATTTGTATGCAGATAACAGAAGGGGTACTGTTTAACACAACTACACAATAAATTCTGTATGATTATTTCGCGGAAACTAATTTTAAAATAATAATGCAGAGCCATTTATGTCAGCAGCTACCACAGCTGGCAATATTTACGATCCAAAGGAAAAGTATATAGAGCAACATATATGTGCTATTTGTATAATATATAACAAGTTGCCAACTACTTGCAAAGCAATGTCCGAGCAAGTCCTGGCTAATAATTTAAAAGGTAACTAAAGCCAGTTAATTAATATGCACATTATCTTAGACAAATGTTCCAAGGACAAAAATGTATCTTTATAGTATTGAGTTGTATATTTTGTGATAATAGTGTATTGTTAATTTTTCCATTAGCAAGTTAAAAGTTACCTAATACATATTTACAGAGGCTGTGCCAACCTATTGCAGTTCACTACTGGATATAAGCCTCCCCAAAAGGATTGTGCCAATAACCCCATGCTGGGCATGCAGGTTGGGGATTGCAGAGCACAGCTCCTTGCACCACCTATGCTGCTACCTGTTGGCGGCCAGGGCATGTAGCTGTGCCTAGGCAGACCACACTATACTGCGATCTGGCAGCGCCGGGTTTAGTAGCCTCTTATGAAACCCTGTATTTCGGCATAGGATCAAGGAACATATTCTTCCTCCGCCCCGACACCGATTCAACAAATATCCTTAAGACCAATCAAATGACATATATGACTTCATATGTACACATGTTGGAATAGAACATTTAAGGAGCCTGCCCACAACAAACACCCAATACCTTGCTTGTAACCATACAGACTCATGCAAAGTACATTTTAGTAATTAAATGAGAGCTAACCAATGCATAGTAAATTTAAAATAAAATTTTATTAAAGTCAATGTTATGGCAGGGGATAGGGGCTGTAGAGGATAGTGTCTCTAAGACATAAAATTTACGAACAGAAATTTACTTATAAAAAACATAATTAAATAACATAACATTCATTTGTAATATATCATAAGTTGCAAGCACAAATGCTAAACCACAGATTTTGGGTTCATCGCCAGGTCAGATGCTATTGGATTTCTCTCACTTCAAATTGTTAGTAGTGTCTCAGAGTCTGGATTTGTGCCTGGTGTATAGCAATGGTCCACCACATATCCCATAGAGACAAAACATCACTTGGTTAAATGTGAAATTTTACTACAGTCGTCTGCCTACCTCAGCGGGGATTACAGGCACAATGTTAAATTTTTTTTTAGGAATATCAGATCAGATTCGTACATAAAAAAAATTTAGATTTTTATAAAAAAGAATATAAAATGAAAATAAATACTGGTTTTGATTAAATAAATTTTGTACGTGATGTGTGTACGTTTTATCATTTATTTACATGGTTATTTTTATTTTTATATTACAAAAGGTACATTTAAATCCAAGCCTTCACCAATGTTCTTTGGAATTTGACCCCACAACCAAAGTTTAATGATTGCGATAAAAAACACGATGAGAAAATCAATTTTATATTTTAACACATACCCTTTACAGCGACAGACATATCGTTTTGTTTTAGAAATTGGAATGAATCAATTAATATTTAAAAATAAATCGTACACTAAAGTTTATAAGTACTGTACAAAGTTCTGCAATTATGACAAAATGTTGTCAACGTTATCAAATTTTAAATGTACAAAGTAGTTAGTGTTTCCATACCCAAATAATTTATAGTTTGTTTTCACGAATGAACTTATAGTTAGTACAATCTGGTGTCTTTTGCAAAAAACAATTCACATTTTAAACAATCAAAAAAGCACATTAATTAAGGCGGTTTCTTTCTAACATTAATAAATCTACAGTGTATTAATAGAAATATACACAGATTTATTTAACCTTACTTAAATCAAATTATTTAAAATAGTACTTTTGGGAAATTTTCGATCCTTAATTGAACTATGTCGTTTAGTAAATTTTACTAGATTATTGACTTGTAACAATCTTTATAAAAAATACAAAGACAAAAAATGAACGTACCACAGATATATAATATGTATTCCATTAGGCAATGAAACCGTCGAACGATTTTCCATTAATACCTATATCGAAACTGTTGGGTGTACTTGACTAGTTTTACCTGTCAAACAAATCTGTTTCAGTCAGATTCAACAAATACCTAGCGCTTATGCAATGAGCGATGGTCGATCAGTAAGCGGTCAATTAAAGAAATTTGTATTTCGTGGTAAATCTACCAACAACGGAGATACAAGAGGTGAATATCTCGAGATTGTTATACCCGAGTTACTTTCTGCCGGATACTCGTTCTACACGTGGCCCTCCGCGCCGCTCTTAGCTTGGTACTTGTGGAGCCAACGTAGGAACTTGCGAGGTCTCAGAGTGTTGGAACTCGGTTGCGGTACTGGATTGCCGGGGATATTGGCGGCTAAGTGTGGTGCTCACGTCACATTGACCGATAGTGTCGCTCTGCCTCGCTCCTTGCGACACTTATCGGCGTGCTGCGAAGCCAACGGGCTCGCTCCGGGCCGCGACCTACAGATTTTAGGTCTCGCTTGGGGATTATTTTTAGCCGATGTTCATAATTTGAGACCTGTCGACTTATTACTAGCGTCTGATTGCTTTTACGAGCCATCGCAGTTTGAGGAAGTTTTATCGACCGTAGCTTATTTATTAGACGGGACTGACGGAAGGTTTTTGTGTGCTTACCAGGAGCGGAGCGCCGACTGGTCTATTGAAGCACTGCTGAAGAAGTGGGGACTGAAAGGCGCACTCATTGACTTAGATTCGCTGAGGGAGAGCTCAGGTGTGGATTACAGGGCCTTGATCGGAGAGCGCTCATTATACTTGTTGGAAATAGTTTCCGCTTAGGGCATGGCCAGCACAGCTAGAGCGGCACGCCTCTATGTTGGCAACCTGCCCTGGACAGTGGGTCATCGTCAACTCCGAGAGTATTTCTCACAATTTGGCCCAGTTCAGAGTGCTAGAGTAGTTTTTGACAGATCTACAGGCCTCAGTAAAGGTTACGGGTTTATTGAGTTTACAACTCCCTCAGCTGCTACTGATGCTACAAACAAGCAAGTTCATACCCTAGAAGGTCTCAATTTGACTGTCCAACTCCAAAACAATTAATCATCCTGTAATTAGTGTATAATGGCAGAACTAGAAAAATATCCAGATTCAGATTTTTCAGAAGAGGACCAATCACCGTTAGACATGTCATTTAACAAAGCATCCAAACATGTTAGGGGGCTCATTGCATCTCTCAATAATAACCACCTGCTGCAACTGTATGGTCTGTATAAACAGAGCACAGAAGGAAAGTGCAATACTGCCAGGCCAGGGTGGTTTGATGGGCGAGGTAGAAAGAAATGGGATGCATGGAAGATACTTAACAACATGCCTAGTGAAGAAGCAAAGCAAAAATATGTAGAGTTAGTTAAAAAATTAGATCCAGAATGGAATGAACTGTTTGATAAGAAAGGGATGAAGGAAACTTGGGTAGCCACTTCCTCCTTAATTCATGATTCAGAACCAGAGCTGAATTATCAAGAATTATCCCTTTTAGATGCTGCTAGAGAAAACCTTCCTGACAGAATCAACCAACTGTTATCCCACCATCCAAACATGAAAGATGAGAGGGATGAAAATGGCCTTTCAGCACTGCACTGGGCAGCGGACCGAGATGCCTCAGACGCATTAATTGCTGCCATTGCTGGTGGATGTGACATTAACGCCATTGATAGTAACGAGCAGACGCCTTTGCACTACTCTGCTTCTTGTGGTCATGTGAAGTCAACAAAGATATTGTTAGAAGCAGGTGCGTCAATCCTTAAAGATGAGGAGGGCTGCACACCCTTGGACATAGCTGCTGATCATGAGATCAAAGAACTTCTGCTGAGCTATCAGATGTAAAGGATTTGTTGCCACAAAATTATAAGATACAATGTTTTAATATTTGGAGGTGTAGTTATTTGAAATAAAAATTAAATTCATCACGTTTTCAATCATTTCAACCATCATTTCTTTGAAAGGCTTGTAAAATATTATGAGAATAACAATAATATATTGGGACATCACAGAATGAGGTTTGTGGCCTTTGTCTACAATATTAGTCAAGTACAAATAGGAGTCTAATGTCTCAGAAAACGGATAATTATGGTGTGCAAGCTTACTTACTGGTACAGTGAGTCACTAAACTCACACATTGTCAAACATAATTCTTCACAAATATTTTTTTTCTGTATCTCGTTGGTCGTGTTGGTTGCGAGCGCGATTGTCGATCGAAAGGTCTTGTGTTCAAATTCCGGGTCGAGTACTATTGGATTTTTCTAAAAATTAGAAAATCTTGTAGTGGCTCGGAGTCTTGATTTGTGTCTGGTATATGGTAATAGACACCACCTATTGCATACTGGGAGGTAAACGGTGAAACGTGGGAGTGTTCTACTCTCCCCTGCTTAACTCTTTGGGGATTCCAGGGGACATGTTAAGTTTTTTGAAGATTACTCCTTAAGAATAGATTTTATATTTAAGTCCCCGGGTTGTAAGTTTTATGACAAGTGAAATTTGAAGCGGTAAACGAAAAACTACACGTTTTAGTGTATAATCGATTTAAACACAAGTTACTAGATTCAGTTTACCTTATTAACATAGACAGCACCGTCTATGAAACACAAGATGGACTACAATGGCTAGTACAATACAAAGCAATTGAACACGTTCAATGCCAATAAGGTTTGTTTAATTCTTTACGGCGTGCCGCCTGTATTGAACGATGGACTCGCCGGGCGGGCTCACTGGCACTGTTTAGTTAAACATAATCATTAGGTATTATTGTGGCCGTCGCAGTGTTTGGCAAGTGTTTAGTGTATTTCCACGTATAAACATGGCTAAAATCACATCAATTAAAAAAGGACGTTAGTTTACGGTTTAGTTTTGTATTTTTATAGTTATACATATACGTATTGCGTAGGACACGGTCGCATCATCACTTCACATCAGGTAGCTTGCGGTCAAATGCCGGCCTCTCAAGAATAAAAAAAAAGAAATTATCTCGAATCGGAATTTAATACCATCGTTATATCTTTATTTCAAATCAAAAGTAAGTACACAGTCAGCTTTAATAATAAATCATTTGTGTTTTTATTGTCATGTAATAAATCATTAATTAAACATTTGAGTTTCAAAGCAATTGTATCAAGCAATTGTTTTCTTAAATTATAAAAATAATCGTAAATACGAGCCAGAAAGTAAATGTTCATATTAGCGTTTATTTAGTGTACACTTTCAGTAGAAACTACGGACGTGTTTGGGAAGTATTGGTGAAAAGCATTGCACTCGCCGGCGACGCATTTGTCGCTCGCTGGCGAGTGGCAGGCACGGACGTGTAACATCTGCCGCTGAAGTGACATAGATAATTACTTTTTTGGCTCGAATTAACTCGTGTATTTATTACAATTTTTATAATCAGAGTTCAATTTGGATTTTACTTTTGATTGAACAGTGGGTACCATTAGTCCACGGTGGAACGTAAACCGCAACTGATAAAAGTGGGAGTGTACTACACCTCTCCGTCTACTTCTTCGGGAATTACAGGCGTGTTGCTACATGTTACGTAGATTCATTAATTAAAACTGTAAAAAACATTATTTTTTAATGACAACATAACATTTAAACAGAAAACAACAAATTCAAGAATACATCACACATTCCGGTCGCAATAACTGACTCCTAGGGACGAACACGGGCGACCCACAATACATTTTAAATCATCCCCGAACAAAACACAAGGGATGAAATACTGCCGCCAGAATCATCGAGGTCGTTGCGTAATAAATAAGTAAGAGGTTTGGCAGAAGAATAATTACTTTAGGCACAAATAATGCCCTAGTCGGCTCGTCCGGCTCCAGCGGCGCCGGGGGCTTCCAATGGACACTTAGGTGCTCGGAGCGCTCGCTTAATGGCCTCTTACAGCGTACAGTGCAGGCGGCGCGGCGGGCGGCGCGGCGGGCGGCGCGGCCGTCTAATTCGTCCACAATTTTGAGATTTACTTAATTACTATTATAATATTACAAGGTCATCTTATTCTAGATTAGGATCGTAGAGGAGCTCCCGGCGCGTCGCGGCCCGTGCAATTCGTAACATCACCAAGGTATCGTCGTCAGCACCGAGAAGCGTTCTCTGCTTGGGCACCAAACGCTATAAGGAGCATGTCCGGCGACGCCGCGTGCGGCGGCCGCGGCCGGCGGGGGACGAGCATTTCTACTTTTTCTTTTGCCAATGGGATTAATAATTTTACTGGCAACATTTAAAGTAACAAAATATCGAGTGGCAGAAATGAACGCCTTAGCCCGGTTAGCCGTTCTACGCATCGATTTAGAGTCTCGTAAAAATATATGTGTCTCTTCTTAGTCCACTGCGATGGTTCCGGCTAATTGTCCTTGGCGTCCTTGTGGCCCATGGCGTCCCCGGAGTCCAGCTGCTTCAGCAGCCGGAACAGCGCCGCCGCCTCCCTGATCCTGCTGAACTCCACGCAGAACGCTTCCACCTCGATGAACAGCTCCTGAAACGGTCGCAGAGCGATTAGTTGTCGACGTCGGGGCGGGGCGCGGGGCGGGGCGGGCGCGGCTCACCTTGACGTTGATGATCTTGTTGCGGATGAGCGACTGCAGGAACACGCACACGAGGCGCACGAGCCGGTTCTGCATGTAGCGGTCGCGGATGGTCTCGCACGTGGAGATGCAGTTGGAGATGTACAGGTGCACGAACTCCTCGGGCAGGTCCACCGACGTCGTCAGCCTGCCGCCGCCGCTCGGTGGTTATGATCGTTTATGATTTTAAAAGTATTTACAGACACTCGTGTCGCATCCCCAATTTTGAGCTATCGTCCTACGGAATTTCAACGGAATCGGTCCGGCGCGTCGTGGCGCCGCACTACTCGCATTAGTACGGGAGGGACGCGACAGAAAACGAACCTCGAAGTCTCCCCTGCGACATGCACGATTACCTCCGCAGACCGGTTCCGCTGCAATTGCACACGAGGCTCACGAGGGCCGGCCGCAGCACGCGTAATCACCTGTTGACCACTTCCATGGAGTGCAGCGACATCTCCATATTGACGAGCACGCTGAAGTACTCTGTGATGTGCTGCGAGTTGATGAGCTTCAGCAGCACCGCGATGGCCACCATGGGGTTGTTCTCCACCAGGTCGGGCAGCTGAAACTCACCGCGCCTTAGCAACGTATAACTTACTCTAATTGTCAACTCATTAAAAATACGACCTAGTCAATTCACCCAGGCAATAATTATTAATTTCAAGTATTTCTCAAAACAGATGATCACATTAAATTAGTTTCCTTATCTCCATGTATATAAGAATATTTTAACTCCATCAATAAATATAATGAATAGGAATTTATTTCATGACTATAAGCGGGCGGGAAACGTAGCGTGGAGACCACAACTCAGCCGAACTCACAATACATTAGGTCATTTTCAATTCGAACACATTTTATCTCATTATTTCTGAGTTGCCGATAATTACATATTAATAATATTTGAATTACGAAGGCATATTATTTCTGAACTCATTTAAACAAAGTAAAAGTCATATCTACAAAACTATTGGGCCTAGAACGTTAAATTTAGTCGGTCCACTACGTACGGGACCCCCGCCATCATCATCAGTCTGTTGTCGTCCAGCGCTGGACATAGGCTGTATATACTTATAGTTAGGGTTCGCAAATAAATATTTGTTCTGTTCGGGAACCGAAACGACATTCAGACAGTAAAGCCATGTTTGTGTTGCGCGAGGCGGCTAGGCGACGGCACCTGGTGCGGCGTGACGTCGGCGTCGCCCACGGCGGCCGGCTGCAGCTCCAGCAGCGCCAGCAGCCGCTGCTGCTGCGCCACGCCCAGCGCGCCCTGCAGCGCCAGCCGCGTCAGCTGCCGCGCCTCGGCCGCGGCGCCGCCCGCCTCCTTCTCCTCGCCCTTCTCCTGCCAAGTGGGACAAATATTCACGGCCGTACTACACTTTCCAACAGGCGACTGACGCCGCAGCGAGCTACGCGTGGCAGCGGCCTGGCGCGCGCTGGAGGGACCTGTCGCCCAGGGGAGGCTACGAAGGTTGTATCTCAGCAGTACAAAACACAGCGACACAAAAGTAAAATTTTCTCGATTATGCCTTTGACTTTTCCTCACTGTCCAGTGGTTTGTGACGCCGGCTGTGAGCCGGAATTCTTTGTCTGGGCATAAAATTGTTCATGAAGTACATATATGATCGGAACATTACATATGCAGTTTATTGTTTTCTGGTATCGTGGAACAGGCTCCCCCTATTTCGAGATCACGACCACGGTACTTCAGCAGCTAGTTAAACAGCAGCTACCTTGGGCTTGTGCGGCGGCTGCGGCGGCTGCGGCGGGCGGCGCTGCGCCGTCTCCGGCGGCTTCAGCCCGATGAGGCCGTCGTACTCGGTGTCGTACAGCGGGATGTAGGCTCCCTTGTTTGCGAGGTTTTTCCATACCCCCTTAAATAAAATATTTTCTCAATATGAATTTCAGACTTGTACCATTATTGACCGCCGAGCCCGGGTGCTCTCTAACCGTCGCGGCTGCGCCGGCTGTGATGCCGACGTTCTCCTAAGTTTCTAAGCATTTAATTTTCATGCACGTAACGTTTGACAAGATGCGTGCGAGGACTAATAGCTCATTCCGCTCCTCTCCAACCGAACCTTAAATTTTAAGTGCAGTACTAACATCACGGTTCCTACGGTAGCAACGATGGCCCCATGTATGGGAGCCCAGGTGCACAAGCATAAATCATATTAGTTTCGATTGACCACTAAACCAATCATGGATTAAACCATTATTTAAGTATGGATTCAGAAGTTTGAGTGTCCTAATTGAGTAGTTACTAATTTGTAAAAGACCAGTACACCGCTAAACATAGCACGTAGCTAAGACTGCCCTGCCACTTACATCATTGGCGAATGCTATCTCCGAAGGGTCCAGCATGAAGGGAGGCGGCGGGATCGGCCCGGCCGCCTTCAGGGTCCGGTGAAGAGGCATGTACTCGTTGGCCATTAGCGCTTCCAGGAGCTCCTTCATTGCCATGCGATTAGGAGGGCTTCTACAGAGAAAAGCGGAAAAATATTAAGCAGTACACCTATTTGGCACTCGGTGCTTTCTGCCTACCTAGCGTGATCTGTAACACTTATTGAAGCAGCACACTGTGGTGGCCTGCTCTCGCTGCCCCGGCACGCCGGGATAGGAGACTGAGCAGTAGCGGGCAGTAGCGGGCAGTAGCGAGCAGTAGGGGGCAGTAGGGGGCAGTAGGGGGCAATAGGGGGCTGACCCGTCGCCGAGCGGCACGAGCGCGGGCGCCGTGTGCAGCGCGTTGGCGCTGACGCCGGCGCTGCGCTCCGCCACCAGCGCCTGCAGCGACGAGTAGTCGAACTCCAGCTCCTTGGCCGCCACCTCCGTAAGCATCACTTGTTTCGCAGACTTTTTCATTACCTGCAGCGACCGGTAATAATCCAATACAATCCCGATCATCAACATAAGCCCATTTACTCTTCCACTGTTCTAGGATGGTTCAAATCGTGAGTAAGCGTGCAAATGTCTCCTCGCTCACAGTGTTCTGCAGGGCTTGTGAGCTTTGCCGATCCGCACTTGGCTAAATGGCACATTAAATACTTAACCCTTTTACACTCTGGGTAGATAAAATACAATAACAATAAGTGAATGAAGGCACAAACTACATTTTAAATTGCAAAATTATATTAAATTGTAAAATTATAAGGTAAATAAATAACAAATGTCGTTTTTCTCCAGCGCTTGACTATGATTATTGATTTTTATCAATTCTACTCAACAGTTGCCTGTTGGGACCAACTTGCTAGTTAGAGATAACGCCACCTTTAGTATACATTAATTTCAGGTCATTTTGTTTGTTCTCACTTCATAGCATGTCATAAGGAGTACTCATCCAATTCTGTTTCTTCAGTTAGGGCAGGTGAACATTGAGCAGCACAACACACACTATTCCATTAAATCAACTTACATCTTTAACGTTGGTAGATATGAAACCATGCAGTTGGCCAATGAACTGCCTTTCCTGAGGTGCCAGTGACTGAAGACCTGGCTTGCCTTCCAGTAGATGCAGGTATAGGGAGCTAAATGGGTTGTCCCCCTTGTAAATTTCGAAGATGAGAGCCAAAGCGACTACACGCTGTCCCGGGAGAGACAGATCACCACCAGTTATCAGAGAGGCAAGAAGAAGGCACACTGTAAACAATAAATATTTTTGGTCTGCTGTTGAATATCGGTGATATTCAGTAAATCATCATTTTTGTGCCCACATTGTCTTGAATTACAAGAACAAGACACAGGTGTGCTCATACATTAAATAGTAAGTCGTCACATAGTATAACGAAAGTACATACATACATATCTTAACGCCAGGTCTCTCACGGGGTAGGCAGAGAGCACCGAGTGCCAAATATCTCTAACCTTACAGACCTGCTGTGCTACTTCCACATTAATCACTTTCTTCATACATACACGCCGGTTTCTAAGACTTCTGACCCCCACCAGCCAGTACCTGGTTTATTTAATCACGATAGGTGAGTCTTGGCCTTGTCCCTGTAGCTCGGGACCAGAATATGAGCTAAGGTATCTCCTGCCTGTCGTAAGAGGGGACTAAAAGGAGGCTTCCGGGGTTGCGAGCGGCTAGAGTGGGAGCTCGAACCGTTCGGTTAGCGACTTCGAGCAGGACGTCAATATAAGTGGCCGCATGTTGTCGTTGGAACCGAAGGAGGGTGAGG
>DVPD01000430.1:0-11483 GCA_018237605.1 Apyrrothrix (Melanopyge) sp. n. Burns01
GTTATGGGTCAGAGCGCCATTTCCTAGCGAGTTACATAAAAAAATCTATGCAAACACTTATACATAGTACGTGCCAACTTTCATGGTGATGGATCAAATGGTGTTGGAGTCCATAAATCTCCGAGAAAATATATATTTGTATGTACCAATATCCATATTTATATGTATGATAACCCACTGATGCTGTATAGAAGTTAATAGGAACTCTGTCGGTAAACATTTTGTACCTATTAGTGAGCTTAAATTCTATTTTCGATTTTGCATTTTAGTATTCCTTAAATATATGTTATAATACCAAATAAAACGCCTTCGGTGAAACCGATTACGTTTTTCTTATTTGGTAACAATTTGTTATCATTTTGTCCTTTAATAACAAAATTTAAAATTGATGTTTAGTTTAATAATATGTCTCGATTAATCTTTATTATAAAAAATGCTCTTACAGACATCATTGAATTCAGCAAATAATTTCAAGAAATAGGCAGGCACATAAATGCCTATTGTTATTATTAACAGTCAAAGGACACAATTGGCTTATACAGCACGCAGCGAGCTGATGAACTAATAGTATATTTTCGCGCGTCGCATCACCCGCGCCGTAATGGACTAACCTGGATACTCTGTCACTGTCACTTTTCATTTGATTAAATGGCTTTTATGGATCGCTTCTACAAAGCCAGTATCGTGTTGATGCTTCAGAAGCAAATCTGAATGCTATCACTGAACATCTACGTATATACGTCAGCTCGTTTTTGATCTCGTATCGGTAGGCAGTAGACTGAACGAATATATAAAAAAATAATATCTAATGTGAATTAAAAACATTATTATTATTGCTAGAATTGGGTTGCTTAATCAATCTTTTTTATGACATCTGACAGGAATAAAATAGACATAAGGAGCTTCGGCATTCTCAGTTAGAGGCTAGAACAGAACCTCAAGATGAGATAAGACAACACGAGCAGAACATCTTAAACGTATAACCGTAATATAAAATAGTCCAGAAGAGACGTGCGTAAATTCGCATTGTCATATTGTTTCTAATGGGTTCACAAGCGGCTTTTGACAGAACACAAGAGCTTTAATGAACTAATGGCGTATCTTCTCCGCGCGTTCCCTGCGCTGTGATGGACTAACGATGATGTTCTGTCACTGTCACTATATTTGACTACATATGCCTATATAAAGCGCGCGGAAAATTTGTGTACAATTTGGAATCTTGATAGCTTGAGATAAGTATGAGCACACAATCTGTAAATGTAATGTAATCAATATTTCGAGCATCGAAAAAGGGTTAGTGATTTGTGAAATCGGGTAATAGTATACCAGATTACCGTTTGATATTTGTTATTGATTGATAATTATAAATAAATATATCGCCTTATGATAGTGATCAGGAACGCCAATAAATGCCTGTTATAATACGATATCAAAACATTAACTCTTCAGAGACTTACCTATCATAAGAGCACAAATTACTTAATGGCGTGTCGTCTCAATTCCCAATCCTTTGTCCCACAATGGACCAACGTGAAGGCTACGTCACTCACACGTGTCACATTTTACTGGACGGCTTTCACGGACCCAAAGGGTTACTGCGCACTATGCCAACATATTGAATGTCGTTGAACAACATGTACCCGCAGTGTATCTTTGTGTTTTGATATTTTCATCTCAATAATGATTTGCAACGCAATATTTTGATATTAAAATGATAATAACGTACATACGATGTTTATTCAGCACAATAAATAAAAATGTATATGAGACTTGCCATTTTAGAAAAATAAAATTCGTTAAATCAATATATCTGTCATAGGTAATAAATAAGTTACACAATTTGATGAACGAGACATAACATGTAAAGTAACGTGATCTCACGCCTGTATTCTCCCGAAGGGGTAGGAAGAGGAGTGTTAAACAGGACGATTCTAATATTGACCTTAAACATACAACCTAGAAGAATATAGTTATAGGCAACTAATTTTATGCTCTGCCTATAATAGGTCAATCATATGCAGGTAATATCGATGATACACAAGCACTTGTGAGCTAATGGCGATCTATGTTTACACTAAAATTGTTGCGCTTTCGATAATGGACCGCCAATTAAGTTTCGGTGTCATATCTGCCTGGAAAATCAAATGAATCTGTTGGTAATACATTTTTATTACACCGTCACTCCAAAGTCTCTTACGGAGTAGGCAGCGAGCACCAAATATCTTCATTTTTACAGACAAGTCGTGCTTTTTCTATCATCTTCAGTGTCAGTACATTAATATTGTAGTTATTGCAAATATATTATTAGATATAGGTTTTTATCTAAGAAGATTGTGATAAAATACATTATTGGACATAAATAAATAAATGTAAAAATTAAATGTTAGTATCTAAACGTAATGAACACAATTTTTTATCAGTTGTTTTACCGATTGATACTCAATAACAAATATTTAACGAACTGAAAACAGGCATATCGATCTGTAAATCTTGTTAATTTTCAACATGCAATTTTATCTAAACGTAACGAAATAAAACGCCTGTAATCCCCGAAAAGGAGAGTAGTATACTCCCACGTTTAAGCAGTTGCGTTTACCTATGTCCCAATATAAAATAGGTGGTGAGTCTATTGCCACACACCTAATCCAACCACCACTGGAAACTCCGAGCCACTACTGGAAATTCTAATTTTAGAAAAATCGAACAGAGCTCGACTCGGGATTCGAATCCAGGACCTCTCGATCGGCAGTCGCGCTTGCAACCAACGTGACCAACGAGGCGTCAACGTGTAGGTACATCACTGTAAAAATTGAAAATACTTACAAGTAAAAAAATACAATACACCTACATATTACATACATAGAAAATACATGTTTAAAGTGCTTTAAATGACGATAAAACGAAACGTGTAAACATTGAAGGAACATCAATTTGTAGTGAATGACGCGCTATCCATTGTTACGTGCTCTGATATTCAAAACTCATGTAAGTATATCGGTAAGCTGCTTATGGCGGCGCACGAGGGCACTAATGAACTAATGGCGTATCGCGGCTCTGTAATGGACCGGCGTTGATGCCCCGTCACTGCGCATTTGACTAGGCAGCTTTGCGGAGCTGAGTGCTGTTAGATTAGAGAGAATATCATGTGGATACTCTACTAACATTTTCATTTAGCACACGTATCATACACGTTTACAATCAATTTGAATCTATTGTAAAGGTTGTGTCATTATTTGGGGTTTAAACTAAGTTGCTGTTGTATTTATCAACACGAAGTTATCTTTAATGAAGCTTAAATGTCATTGTTCACATGTTAAATTACATTGTGGATATAATTTTACAGATTTGTTACGATGTAATGAGAAAGACTGAGCTAAATAAGCATATGTATTGACACAAAGCGTATTACGTGTACAGTACACGTATATAAAACCCAAGAGAATAGATCTCTCAATTCACACAATAACAAATAATACAACGTTGGCCTCATCACAGCCGAAAAAGCCGGATGGCAAAAATACGGGATCTCTTTAGGCTTATGTCTAGTGTTGAGTGGGTTCACAAATGTCGCTAAAAGGCTGAACGTCATTGTTTATCCGGGCAACATTAAGCGGGTAACCGGACACGTGCGCTCTGAGTGCGCTACAAGTATCCGCTTTCAACTCATTACTGCTTGGACGTGGTGCGTGGGCAGTGGGCAGATTCGACCTCCCCGCCCCCCACACCGCGCCGTCTTTGTCCTTCAATCCCTCTTACGATCTTCGATCCAATTTCGAATACCCATGCGTGATACGCTAAATGTTGTTCTGCTTGAGATGCGGTAACATTGAATATTATATTTTATTATTGTCTGACTGTTTTCATTTCTATTACTATGTAGGTTTTTTACCTACGTTTTTTTAATGTTTTACGATTGTGGTCTGTGTTTCCGTGTGCTTTGCTATTTTTGTGTGGTTTTAAATAACTACATTTAATAAGTGTGTCGGGCAGTAATAAAGAGGTATTTAAAGTTCGTAGCAGTGTCAAGTAACCTGTTGCTATGCGATCGGATACAAAGAAATAAACCTCATTGTTTAATTTAAAACCCACTATATTCAAATAATTGTAATGGTATAGTAGTGAATGTTTACATATTAGTATAAAATTATTGCACATTTGTAAATATTTGACACTTTTAAAAATATAGAATAAAAACTGCTTATGTCTAAGCGGACTCATGTTCGCACTAGCGGTTTTGACAGACATTATTCTGCCCAAGCGATGGCGTGTCTGTTATTAGCGGGTCTAGAAACAGTGTCCTAGCTTTGTTTTTCTTTTATTAATAAACGACTTCAATTCATCATGACTTTTGTTCATTTACAAAATTCGGTGAACAAAAATTTTGTTTTTACACCTTCTAACATGCGAAAACTCTTAAAAATTTTCGAAAAAAAATACTAAAGAAATGTCCTGGAAACTGATTGTCTTACCATCTATAGGATCCAATTGTGAACTTAAACCAGCCAGGTACCTACTGAAATACGCATTTTTAAAATCAAAATCGATCCAGCTATTTAGGAGTTCAGTGACATAAACACGTAGGTACATGAGAATTACATATTATATTAGTATACCAATATAAGTAAGAATTTTTTTTCATTGTGTATACTACAATAGAACATATTTTATTTTTAACTTAATTTAGGTGAAAGATTTTGAAAATAGAAATATATGCGTTTTGTATTAAAGAGTAGATATGAGCTGCTCATGTGTGGTTAACTATTATGAAATCTATAAAGGACAAGATAATTTTCACTATACGAAGATTCGATCTTTATTTTACACCCTTAAGAATTTAATTTTCGTTAATGATAATAATATCGATGGATATTATTAACACAACAAATTATTTATTACTGACTGCCTCGTTGGTCGTATTAGTTGCAAGCGCGACTGCCGATCGAAAGGTCTTGGGTTCAAATTCCGGGTCGAGTACTATTGGATTTTTCTAAAATTTAGAATTTCTTTAGGGGCTCGGAATCTGGATTTGTGCCCGGTGTATGGCAATAGACTCGCCACCTATTCCATAATGGGACGTAAACGTAACTGGTGAACGTGGGAGTTTACTACACTCCTCTGCCTACATCTTCGGGGATTACATTCTTATTTATTATTTAATTACTTTGACAACGCAAATCCGCCTCAGAAACAACGTAATTCCAGAACATTGTATGGTTATTCTATGACTATTCACCGGATCCTAACGATGCAATAACGGTAAAACGGCAGCCGGATGGTGACACAATTAACTGAATTTATTTAACATTATATTAAATGAGATTGGGAGTCAACGTCAGATGTAATCACAAAATAACCTGACGCAAGTAGGCATCTTAATCAAGTATCTATTCCCAGGAGTTAAAGTGCTATGAGCTGTCTGTAATAGGCTATTCTATATAAAACTAGTCGCGGAGGTCGCTTGACCCGCGCAATAACAGTTTCGACAAATTGAGTCCGCTGACATTGAAGCCGGACATGAAAGGGTAGCGGGATATCCATTCCATTTAATTAGTTTTAAAGCTTTACGCAATTCGCTTAAGTTCTTGACGCGTTGGCAGATGGAAAACGAAATGTAAAGCAAGGCAATACTGCGTGGTTTTGTGGATTGTTGATCGAGCCGAGTCGAGCTTGATTGTTACTGATGAATTGTTATAAATTTCACTAGCCAGTAAGTATCACTGCGTGCCCGTAAAACAACGCTGTTATGGAGTATCATCTCCCCCTCCATACGCACTCAACATTATCAACCCTTTTTCTTTATATTATTGGGAGTCTTCTTTGAGAGTAAAGAAATAAATAATTATCTCGGGACACGGCCATCTAATCCCATACTAAGCATCAAGAGAACTTGTGTTACGGTAACCAGTTCTCTGATAAACTACATATATACATATAAATATGTATATACTTATATAGATATTTTTTTACACCTAGACACAAATATTTATTCTGGGTGGGAATCGAACCAACGATCCAGGCGCAACAATCAGGTTCACTAACCACTGCGCCAACGGGCCAGTCGAATAACAATGGCTAAAGCCATGAATTGCCACACTTGTCAACTGCCGGTTATCAGATTTGACATGCCTTAGAGAACAGTACGGAAAACTTTTAAGTGTATAGGGTCCTTTACGATATTGCTTCAGTGTTACAGCAACTTATATTTGTAACTTCAATCGTACATAATTTGTAGAAAAGTAGCCGCTGTGATTCGAAGCCAGAGTTCTCTGAATGGAACGCTGAAATCTCTTCTTCCTTCTAAATATTGGTTGGCGCCAAATTTCTTCTAAGCCACTAGACGATCACTGCTTGATACATACTGCAATACGAATTTTTTTTACTGCATGCAGAGTTAGGTTTTAAAATACTTACATATATGTATATGTAATACACTTGCAAAGAGCCATCTATTTAAATTATTATTTATTTATTTGTGTCTATAGTGTTAATAAAACGAAAACTTTAAAAAACCATGTATTTCAAATGGACTGTCGTCATCAAGAACACAGGGTATTAAAACTACTTCTTTAAACAGCTTATTAAATACATACCTATATTTTATAAAAAGAATCCCGGAAACCGTAGCCTTGGTAGCGGGCGGCTTACGGTGCGCAATAACATAACCATTTCGACGAATCGGGGCTCGCGATTCGGATTACTTAGCGGCTTTATAAAACTGATGGTGTACGGTGTGGTTGTGGTTCCCTAATTACATATAACAGTAAATAAAACGTTTCTTTATTGGTTACAACAATACTTATAAATTACTTACCAGATATAGAATGCGAATGTTGATGGATATAGGTGCCAAGGGGATCTAATACCCACTTAACCTAATACTGGATCAGATACTGGCTGATAGGGGTTAGAAGTCTTGAAGTGACGAAAGCAGAGGAAGGACGAAAGAGGAAGAAAGAGGACGCGTAAAGTCTGTAAGGTAAAAAATATTTGACACGCTCATACTGTGCTCTTTACTGACCCCGTTAGCACTTGCCGTGATAATATAATAATAATAAAATACTTGGTCTTTGATCAGTCGCAGATTTGTTTTTATCCCGTACTACAATACCAGAAATTAACAACCTTGAAACTTTGCTCATTATACTCCTCAAATTCAAATACAATAATGTACATTTTAATAGGTTATGTACATATTTAAATAGACGCTGTAAAATGTACTTTTAGATGTATTTGTAATATTTACATCACTCTTGTAATCCCCGAAGAGATAGGTACAGGAGTGTAGTACCCTTCCACGTTCCACCAGTTATGTTTACGTCCCACTATGGAATACGGGGTGAGCCTATTGCCATACACTGGACATAAATCGAGACCCTGACCCACTACTAAAAATTTGTACTAGAAAATCTAAGCTAGTAAAATCCAATAGCAGCCGATCCTGAGTTTGAACCCCGGACTTCCCGTTCTGCAGTTGCTGTTGCAACCACTTGACCAACGAGGTAATCGATTTTTATGTAATCAATAACTGTATGAATAAAGGATTCTATTAGATCCCTTGTCTATTATTTAATTGTGCGCTGTGCGGGATTTTAGAAGAAAAATCAAAATGAGAGTATTCGTGGCCGCGGCGGCTTACGGGCCGCAATAACATAACCGTTTGAACAAATTGTGGCTTGCGGTCGGGATTAGCGGCTTTATGGCACAGTTCGTGTACAATGCGACGCTGGCTTCCTGGTAATTGATATCAATGGTCCACGTACAACGGCGACAAATTAAATGCTCCTTTACCTTTCCTTCCATCTGTACGTCCATCAAACAAGCGCACGTTATTAAGAAACGAACGTACATAATCGCCATGGCCGTATGAAGCTAGAAAAATACGTATGGATTGACACACACAATACTAAAAGAAGTATGTTGAGGAACTTGTAATATTTATATATTGTACTCGATATAAGGACAAAATAACACAACGTTTGTACAAAGCTATTTAAAAGATGACACTAATGTAGGAAAACAATGGTACCAAAAAGTAATCACGAGTTAATTTCAAAACACTTTCTTTATTCAAAAATTCACCACAAATGTACAGTTTTTTATATAAAAGGTTTCAACATATTAGGCTCGGTAACATTTTCCTGCCTTAAGTCGTTGTGAATAGTACACAAAATGAATAGGCCACCCTAAGTAAAGTTTAATCCGTTTTTATTACAAAGAAAAGAAGTAATTACTCTACCCTTACCGCTGCAGAGGGTTGGAGCTGGAGGTAAAAATTTCCATAGATTTATCATAACCAAATTAAGTTTATAATTAAAAACAGGAGTTCTGTATAGATGTAATTTGAATATGTAAATATTATTATTCACTGAATTGCTTATTATAACGAAATAGGTATGCAATTTGCCGTCTTTAATATTTTCTTTGGCGCAAAAATTTGGTGTTTTAATGAAAATAAAAATAATGGAATACTAATCTGTTGTGGTGATATATTAAAACTGGAAACAGATTTGTACTTTATAAACAAGTGGCGTATTTTTAAAAAGTTTTAGATTTGAAATAAATCTGAACGGAGGTTGTATTGACAATTAGTAGTAATAATGTGTTCCTTGGATTAATAAGCCAATATTAACTCTTTCATTTTTTCCTTGACAAATTACAACAAGTATTAATAGCTATTGCCTAAAAGTTTGTTTATTTTACAGATTTTGTCATTTTTACATGAAGAGAGCACCAAACAAAGACGGAAGATTCAGAAGTGGCTGCAACCTACCAGGAAATAATCTGCTGCTGGAAGCTGGAATAGGACAAGTAGTCAATGCATTATAAGATGTTGTTGAGACTCTTAGTTAGAACTCATTTTGATTTTTTTATATCTTGGGACATCTCCACACACGTTCATCTGATCCCAAATTAAGCATCAAGAGAGCTTGTATTGTGATAACCAGCCGGCTAATTAACTACATATATACATATATAGATTTTTTTTTCAGCCAGAGAGAACAAATACTCCTGCTCATCATACAAATATTTATTCTGGGCGGGAATCGAACCGACGGCCCCTAAAAGGCAGTCAGATTTACTAACCACCGGACCAAAGGGTACCTATATGACTGTTAGTGCTTATGATTTCAGTTAGTGTTATTTAATATAAATGTAGTTAGTAAATATCCCTCCTAATCAAATTTGGCCATAGACGCGTTGTATGACTGAGCACTGAGATAGGTATCTCCACTATAGACGAGCAACCAGCAACCACACACAGTAGGTGTCACAAATTGTTTTAATAACAATAACTTCGCGGTAAACATAAGTGTTTCGATGCTACTGCCCGGAAGGCCGTAGGCATTGAAATAGAAAATATTTACTTCCTTAAACACTATGTCAGATATAGATAGCAAATAACTGTTTTAACATTTCAATCAAACCAAAGAAAATTAAACAACAACATTGCAATAGGCCATCTAACGTAAGCTGATCACTTCAGTCGGTAGAAATTTGCATTAAATCTTAAATGGAATAACAATTCTTCTTCATGGCAAGCAAGTCTGCCTAGCAGCGATACATAACTAGACATAACCTTTAAACCGATACATAACTAGAAGAAATCCTCATACAATTTCTTCTTGCATCAAGTTATTTACGTTTGAAAAATACATCGTTGATACGCCTACAGTGAATCACGCAACAAAGAATTTTCCAATAGAAAATTCGCTATAACAGTATATGTTTTATTATGCACTCAATATGTATTTCACACGATTTGAAATAAAGTAAATAACATACAGTAAAAATTCATAAAATGTTAATAACCTAATGTATTCAAAATGTGAAACGTTGTGGCATTTGATAAATGTATATAACGCGCGTCGGCTTTGTTATATAAATTTTGCAATCGCGGTTTATTGTTCTTTGTATCCGAAGAATATATTAAACGTAATCCTTATAAAGCTTCGAAGCTTGCTTGTACGTCAATCTAGTGGTGTAAATTGTGGCTTAATAAACGCGCCTGCATATTTTCACAAGAAAATCGTCTTTAGTATGTCTTAGTTCTATTGTAGTGAAAATTATATTCTAGCGAATTACCAACGGTAGCGTGGAAGACCAAAACAATTTGAATTAATCGATTTATTTAACTTCCTACAATTTTTTTATCTGGCACTGACCTAATCCGCGCCCACCCATCAATGAGCGCAGCCCTTAATTTAGTTCGTCTTAAATAATCGCTTCATCGAGATACGAGTAAAATCAATTTGAAGCCCGTTACGCAAAACGAACTCACCTAAGAGTCCCTAAAAGGCTCGAAGGCGGGCGTCCCTGTTGCCCGTCTAGTTCGCTTGTGCCCGTTTATAAACGGTTTTATTGCTTTCGGAGCAACCGAACATTATTAAACTTTTCCAATTTCGATTTATCACGTAGATGTCGGAATTTAATACCGCTCTACCTTCGGAGGCGATCGCCCGCCGCGTCATTACAATACACGTCGTTAATAATACGAGCGCTGCGGCCCGAGGAGCTCAGTTGGCTGCCGATTATGACGTGATGAACCTCCTTTTCACTTAGCCACCACGATTTTCAGATTGCCATCATATGTCCATGGTACTCAATATACAGTAAGTTATAAGACAAAGGCGTTGTATTTCCAACAGTATCCTCGTGTTAATAAGTTTTTTATAGCCTCGATTTTAGCATGTCGAGAAAATTACGATATTGTGGCTCTATATTGCTAAAAGATTATGAGATCTTCGAAGCCGTAAATGTCATGAAAAGTAAACAGGATTTAATGTTTGTTTATTATTTTCGTATTTTATTACAAACCTTTAGTGAAAGGCTGTACAGTTTCAACCAGACAAACCACATGCCTACACTTATATTATACCGTACCTTACTAACAGTTAATTAATCAACGCAACATTAATATATTTTTAATTACTTTTTTCTGATCTGAGGTATATTCGATTCGGATGGTAATTCCTATAGAGTTTCACCGGGTATTTTGCGGCATACACAATGTAAAACAAGCTGCCCTTGTTCTAACAATATAAACGAAGAATATTAATGATAAAAAAATACTGTTCCCGTCTGTTAGTACGAAATTTCATACCATATGACCTATATAAATGTAAGTCACGTTTTCAATAACCTTCAGTTTTAGCTTCATAATTTTAACCCGGTCTGATATGAGACTTCATTTTGTTCTGAAATTCTCTACCTTATAAAACATATACTTACAATAAAGTTGTACGGAAGATTGATATTGAACGACTACGTGTTTAAGATGTTGTATAAAAATCTTATTGGGTTACATAAAATTTTAAGTAGGTATACGTAAAATCTTGTTTATCTGATCAATTTTATGTACAGCCAATATAAATGATAATTAGGTACTTGGGTGGACATGTTATGTTGGTCATTTTGTTTTTGACCCGTTTGTTCCGAACAGATCTTTTGGCCCTATAACAAATTGAAAACTTCCAATGGATTAC
>DVPD01000431.1:0-11478 GCA_018237605.1 Apyrrothrix (Melanopyge) sp. n. Burns01
CCCAATGTAGTCGCGCGCGGCTACGATTTTTTTTTTCTAATAGAAATAGGCTCGGGACTCGTCTGAAAGAAAGCAAGATGCAGCCTAGGATGTAGCACGCTTGTCTAGAAAGTGCATCTTCGCTCTTGGATTGAATAGTTCATTGACGATACACGATATTACTGAATAATCAACTAAGTGCCAACAGACGGACGCTTAAAGCATACGCGGGCTCTGATTTACGGGCTGTCGATTTGTGACTACGAGATGTTTGATATACAATAGTATACGCTTCATAAAACGTGACGCTTATGAATTTCGATCAACGAGCGTTATAGATCGCAACAGTAAACGTTTCATTGAATGAATGAAGGATATGTAAGGATTTCTTTTTTTGCTCTATAACAGAAATGAATGTGTTATAATATCTTTCCACGTGTCTTTTCCTTATGATTGAATATGAATTACGTCTAAAAATTAACTTTACCAGTATATAAAGGCGTTACAAGCAAGAGGTGAAGCTAGCGAATTGTATAAAATGCACATTTCTGTAAATTTAAGATTTCTTAACATGACACCTTCAGAAACTCATGTATTCCTGTGCATGTTTCGGGTATGCGCCACACGCTACCATATAAGTAAACCGTTTCATATGCAGATGATGTTCAGTATTTACGCGGCAATCTCAATTTAAAAATCTGTAAATACCCTCTCTTAATATTATTATAAAGTGTTTCAGTATTGAAAATTCTAACGTATTCAAGAATATCTTATTATTTTATGGTGTAATTTATTTTTATGCAAGTAAATTAATCGCTATACTCGTTTTGTAGAGACAATTTTAGTGACAATGCACAAGTAAATGTTTGCTGTGAAAATGAAAAACGAGTGTTGCCCACACTTCGCGTGATGGGACTCACGAGGTGTGCAGTCATGCGAGGCGGTTCTGACTTCATTGCTTGTTCGCGGCTTAACTGATATGCCAAGCTTATACAGTGCAAACACCACACAATTTCGTACATTAACCGCTACCGAGAATATTATTTACACGACTGAACGTACGCGAAATCTTTTAACACACAATGTGACGAGTGGTTCAAAACCCTTGATACCACCTATAAAAATTTTAAAAATATGATATCCTTACTTGTACGAAAATATCAGATGATAGGTGAAATCCTTTTACTATGGAAGGAATTAATTGAGTTACATAATATGAAGATATTTGACAGGACTACTTTCATATCAACATTGGTCATCAGAGGTCAGCTATACGTTCGAGACACGCGGCCACATTCGATGACCGTTGGCCCTCACGAACGTCGTGTCCCCAACAGTCAGGAAGTTGTCCCCGTGGTGGTGGGCGTGTTGAGCTATTTTCGATCTCTATTTACAATATATTCGTATGTACGCAGCGCGGCGCGAGACGACCCTGACATTGCACGTTATCATTGTGGCGTTCCGTCGATGCAATATTAATAGACGACATGCACTCACCTGTACGATGCGTCCGCCAAACGCGAGATTCACAGATAACAGATTCCCCTATTAATGCCTTATCATATCGGGCTACCTGTAACACAGATCTTGAACCAAGTACAGGGCCCTTGCGACTTTTAAGTGTCTGTGTTCGTATCAATAAAGTATATTGACTTTGATCTAAAAAAGTAGAGTCAACTAATTATTGCGGGGGCAATAGATTGCGGTTCCGTGTGTTACTGATACTTGGTTGTTCAAAAACCATTTAGAATTTGGAGCAAAGAAATTTCTTTCATCCTGATTCAGTCAATGACTCTTATCTTAGGCAGGGATTGTACAGTGTTAATCATCAGGTCACGAGGATTCCTTTGTAGTATATATCATCGGAGAAACGGAAAAATAAGACGCTCCAGATGGTGCGGTAAACAAAGTTGAATTTGGCAACATTGCTTCTCGGAAAGTGAGTAACATTAAGACCAATTAGAGTCAGCCAAGTGAGCGTAAGAATATTGTACTAATCGCGTCTGGTGAATGGTGATCGAATGCTAAAACTAAAAAATGATTTATTGATCCAAAAGAAAACATGCAGACGAGCTGCTGCGATGTTCTCTGCGCTGACGGCAAAACAAACAAACGCACAACAGAACAAGTTGAGAGGCGCTGTGGCTAGTGTGGGCGGTGAAGATTGCGTCTTTTCAGCTGTATCGTATCGTAAGGCAACTTCGGATGTTGACCATTATGTTATGCAGTTTCGATAATCAGTTGCATGTTAAGAGTAACAAAATGTTGCTTCCGTTGTTAGTCGTCGTTAATATAATAAGATCTTTGATTTTTCGCTTTCATTCGACCTGGGTCTTGGATATCAGACACTGAAAGGAAAATGGAATTTCCAAAAAAATATGAGGCGTGTATTGAAGCTTACCATTTAACATTTACGAATTAGTGGGTAAATCATTTTCAGTTTTAAGTAATATTATATTAAAGCTGTTTCTCGTGTGGTTGTAAGAATAATAGAACGCTCGAGTTAAGGAGGAAGCAAGCGAGGGCTACAAACACAACGCATTTTGATTTTTCGAACATTGAGCAGCTGCGAGCGCCACATAAGTAAAGACGTGTCCTCCTGAGAACACAAGAGCGAACACATTGCGATCAGCTGCGGTGGTCGCCGTACCGTGTTTATTGTTACAGGGCATCCTCGTTACACGGTCCGTGAGATCTGTTCAATCATCATGACAATTGAGTGCTGCTCCACCGGGGATGCGTGTAACACAATACTTACTTGCGGAATTGTGTGTCGACGCCGCCCCGCAGCGTGCCCGCTTGTTTGTTTAGACAATAAAATCAACATAGAAATTAATCCCAGTCGACGTGCCCACACAAGATAATGAAGCTTGTGAGAGGTGCTCACGAGTCACGTGGGCACGATGCGCGAAATGTATGTACTTCAACGTTTGCGTTCATAACATTCAAACGATCTTTTTGCGTTGAGTAAGCAATAGGAATTCCACGTTTAAATTTTTTGTCGCTTTTATTCATAGTTAGGTACTTGAACATAATAATTTTCACTGCCATTACAAACGATGTTTTTATCATGAATCGGTCGAGTCTTGTTTAATGTAATGTGCCTTTGATTCCAGTGTATTCGTTTCTCGTCTGCAGTAATGTGTATTTATGTAGTTAAATGGTTCGAACGGGATAGTAGTACCGTGTCACCGTGGGGAAATTATTACAAGGGTTTGTTTTGTATTAGAATCTGAAGGATATGATTATAGTTCATGCGTAGACTATTAATGACCATCTTAGTTCATAAAGTAGACAATGCGTTTATGGCCCATTTCGAATAACACTGATATTAACTAATACTAACTATGCTTATACAAGCTATCCTCTTCAAAGTCGGTCGCACTTATCCATAGACGTTAACGACCTCTTGTGACTGCTGCCTATCGTTTGCTACTGTATTCGCATAAAGAAACTTCTCTGTATGTAGTTTACAACACACTCGTATGAAAAGGATATTCAGAAAATATTAATACGACATTATTGACAATAATTCCAAGTTGGACTTTCACGGTAACACTGACAATTATCTGCTTCCGTCAAACCAGTTAAATTACACCGATTACGTGAAACTCATTCGCCGAGTCACGCAACGGCTGACACATGTCCATACATATATCAATTAATGAAACTACCGAACTGCTACAACTTTCTGTATTTCCTAAATTAATAATAATACGTGTAATAAATATTTCGTACGCAATCCACGTACTTATTTTTCTTTATAAGCTCCGGGGAACGATCGAGAATCCAATATAGGTATAGTTAGAGACCACACAACGTTTGTTTTGTCCACGCTGCCATGACACGGCTTCTATATTCGGAATCCGGCTAACAATACTATATTGTCACATCCGCTCATAACGGTCGAGCGGTAAATTAATTCCCGACCAGCAGGAAAGTGCACACGATAAACAGGGCGTTTTCCTGCAACAGAGATAACGCACAAATATATGTTTTAGCGTTTTGTTGCGTTTAATCCGCCTTCGAGTTAATCACATGCATTGAAAGCGTCTAGTAATCACTACTAAACCGTTGTTACATTGCTCTATTCTCCCAAAACAAATAATACAAACAAAAAAAACTATTGTCTCTGATAATAAATAATAAATAAATATCTCGGGACATCTCTACACACGGTCATCTGATCCCATACTAAGCATCAAGCGAGCTTGTGTTACGGTGACCAGTCGGCTGATAAACTACATATATGCATAGAAATATATACTTAGAGATTTTTTTTCTAATCATTTCGTTGTTTCACTATTCGTATTAATGTTCACGGTGCTCCCAATAGAATGCCGTTCATTTTAATAGTTTCATTTGATCTAAAACCTTATAGATACAGTGAGCAAGTCTGGGTAATAAGTCTGATATCATATGAATATTGTGACATACTACACGCACGTACGCACCCATTGTTCGAATAATACCCGCGCTCTATCTGGCCAATATCGAAGCTATCGTAAATGGAAGTGCTAACAATTAGTACATCTGAAGGCCACTATGTATGTTATTGTTTGGTCTTAGTTTTAAACAGGAAAACGCTAATATTCCCGGTGAAAGATCGAGAATGTTCTTTTAATTCCCCTATGTTCGCTCGTTTATTTGCCTATCATTACTCTTGCCGTGGTAATTTTTAAAGTGTATGGCGAATCACTTAAAATAATCTGTATCCATCCGCGTTTAGAATTTGAAGAGGCGTATTGTTTGATACGAAAAATATTTTATCTATCGTTTATAAAGACTTCAAAACTTATCTGGCATAAATTCAGAGAAGCTTACAATTTTCATCTTTCACACTGCGTTCACTACATAATTCACTAGCAACCATTGTTTTGTGAGTAATCGTTTACTTAATCAAGACTATGACTATTCGAATGAACGTTTGGCAGATTTCTCGTCTTATCACTTTTTTAAACAATTGATTATGCGTCATCGGCATACATAATAGGGTCGGACTCTTAGCGTTTTATTAAGGAATCATTGTTTTTCACAATGAACACGGACGGACTTAGAAAAACAGCTCGACGACACTACTTACATTTAAAAATTACGTTCGTCATAACGAAAAAAAATATACTTTACTGTGTAGTAACTGTGCCCATCCGTGGTCTTCCCTCGAGACGTTGTGCGGCCGCGAGTGGGCGTGGGCGATGCTTGCCCAATACTCGTGACCGAAGTCAGATGCCGATTTCGAACCGCAAAGATTTATTGACCGCCTTCATTACTCTTGAAATGGAAATCTTTTAATGTGCCACATTTTCCAATTTCTCACGTTGCGCAGCTCTGGTAAGAACATTAACATAGATATGTTACATATGTTAAAAACTTTTGAAAACACTTATGCTCAAAAACTTAGGTCCCAAAGTATTCATACATGGCACGTTCGATACTTTCGAATTGCCACTCGCGTCTAACATAAAATTAAATAACCTTCTCGCACAAAAGACATTGAATATTTATAGAATTAGTATGTATCGAAAACAATTTATCTCAACGTTCTTTCGAATAGATGTCCTCTTCTCTCAAGTTTAAAGATCATTATTGTCTTTGCGCGCTGCAAACAATTGGTCGTAATATTAAAACATTCGTTTTTAACTCACGATAACAGTTTAAAATGTTTACGCCGCTCCGGTAATTTTAGTCGCGATGTCATATGGCTACGATAAGGAGTCGTTCACTCGTCAGAGGGAGACAGTCAGCCATCCTCTGGGCGCACTCTCGTCTAGTGCTATTTGTGGACCAATCTCTTGCTTCAGTTGCTACTAACCGAAAACTAGTTTAGTTTAGACAATGAATACATTGTAAATGACTAAAACCTTTATCTGTAAACCCTTTCCTAATTTATGATCAAACTGTGCATATTGGGCAGGAAATAGTTTGAGCTCTTTTTACTGTTTTTTTGTTGCGTGCTTGTTAGATCACGCTCAGAATATATTGTACTTTTAGCGAGAATATGTTGATGCGTGATATCATACTTCCATTTATAACATGGTGACCGTTTTGCGTGTACCGTACATCGATACGATATTCAATTATACATTGTAATAAAAAACTGTGATTCTAAACGATTTCTCCCGTGAGACCTTATTGAAGTAATGAATGGTAATCAAAGTATCAACGATTTCTCTGAGGGTAATATGTCACGGGTATGTTATATAGTTAGGTATGATATTTAGATGACTCTTGAGCATTGTGTAATAAAAGAAAACAAATCGAGAGCTTTGCGCGTTAGGTGCAGAGCTTGGGAACATTACTGACTTGTGTCGGCGTAATAGTAGTAGAACAGTCTACGACCAGCTCTCTCCTTCTATTCTTTTCGAGATACGACCTTCAGTATATTCCTTTATGTACATCTCCCGGATATTACGGAAACAGTTTAAATCCTCTTTTACATTCGAGCCTCTTTTGGAAAATATTTATAGACGCGGTAGATTAAGTAATCGACGAGAAAATTTTGTATAACCAAGAAGCTCTTATTGCAATTGGATCTTATGTCATTCCGTGTGCCGTCCTACGCAATCTGTAGTATCGAGCGGAAGATGTCCAATTAGCTTTATTGTACCGCGGCGACGCGATTCGTAAGTCCCCTCGATTTTGCTTTATATTATTTTATTTCTACACCCTGGTATAGTAATCTTTGTGAACGCTAGTTTATCACGGAAGCCAATAGACTAAGATTGATCGTGGACATGGAGTTATAATGGTTACTAGTACACACTCGATGTAATCAGTTCAAGTGCAAGCCGCAATGTTGTCTAGTGTAAGTGCAATCACTGCCAATTCCCCGCTATGACAGGAGTAATTGTCAACGAGATATCCGTGACATGGCGTTCTCATCGGATCGCTCATAATTTACAGCGCGCTTATGAGTGCATGTGGTGTCCGCGCCGCTTTTGCGCCTCTATACTAAAATCCGAATATACTGTCCGTCAAAAAACTGCTATTGAATGATGTGTATCAAATCGAACCGTGTCGTTTTTTTGTATTCAGCTATTCGTGTTTCAAGAATTGGAATTTCCTGCACGTACTACGAGTATATAACGATCACATTTTACATTTGTAACTAAGATTCTTGACGGTCGCGTTGAGAAAAATGAGCCATCACGTAAAAGTACCACAACTAGCCAATTTAAAAAGAATTCAGAAAACAATTGTAATAAAGAAAGCGCAAAAAATGTTGTAACAACAAATTCGCAAAGAAAATTGATGGAGGCTAATACATCAAGCGGGGTGACCTTTCCCGACCCATTATTACTGGGTAGTTCGCGCCTTCGCGTCGCCTCTTATTGTCCTTTTGCGGCAGTTTTTTCGAGGGATGCTATTTTATATTCCTCTTGTTTTTGCGGTTCATCTATTTCCAGCAAACCAATTAGTGTCAATACATTATTGCCACTCGTTTGTTTCCTCAGCGCGTTAAAATATGGCCCGATTCTATAGCCCATGTGTAACTTCTATTTTTATTTAATTGCTTTGAAAACGATAACACTTAGAATTCTTCCTGTCCCGGCCGCGTGAATTCTTCGCTATTACTTCTGGTTGGCGTCTTCTAATTACAAGTCCGACATATATCAACGGCCCCGACGGGTAATGGGCAAGCGTGAAACTAGTGTCGACGTCGTGCACTCATTCGATTATTGCCAATTTGGTAACATTTTGCGCGGAACAACTCGTTCAACTGGTTCACTTTTCGATAAATTTACCATATGTGTTTCGATCATCTAAGTCCTCAGCAAATCTGTGACGTAGATTGTTTTACCTTGCGAAGTATGCTACTCTCGGTGTCAATTTTAATCACAATAACTTCCGGTTAGCAGTAGCGGCATAAATGATAATTCAGTCTAGAATTACGAATAACCCGTTGCATTATGCCAATCACAATACCACTATTAAGCCTGTTGACTGTAGTGTTGATACAAAGTTGTTATAGGGTTAACAATTTTCGGTCGAAAAGCCCCTTGTTGATGTTATTGTATTTCAATGGATACACCGGGAAAAAACGATCGCTTATCTCCGTAAGACAATATCAATATCGAATGTTGACACGGGGGTAGGGCGAAAATTTGTTGGAGAGTGGCCAACTTATCTCCCGACCCATCGGCGTCACATCAGGAACACCGCCCCCGGACGTTGTCCAAATAGCTGACCCATTGTTGTCCTAATTGCTTCGGCGGTGCCCTTTCTGATTCTGATTCACGGGCCGGTGGTCCGAACTACTATTTTAATTCAAATGTGTAATGGGTAGTGTTATATATGAAATAAATCAGGTCTACTGACAGCGACATTTAATGTAACACATGGCCTATCAACATTCGGTTGATGTATGGGGACGATGTTCAGCTCTTGTCACTGTTTAAAAATCATTCAATGGCTTTCAATATGAATCGAATGGAATTAATAACACTGAAACGTGGTTAATACTACATTTTGTAAGATACTGACCTCAAAACATGTATCAAAAATTATTCGGCTATTACCAAATGAACTATTAAGGAGCGTATTTACATTATAATATATCAATTTAATGGCAAGTTTGAATGATTTCATTCACTTTCAAACTTTATAAAACGAATGAGATTTTTCACTTCCGAGATTTAATCTCGCTCAAGTTGTTTATTATTATTACGCCCACGTGTTTGTTTTCCCTATAGCTGAACATGAAAATGTGAAGAAATGAAACGGAAACTGGTCGTAGGTCGGCGCGTGTATTTATACATGACGCGTTCAGGGTAGTTTTTGGGTTTGATACAACTGAATAGTTTGCGAGGTTGTGGTGCCAAACTAAGTAGCGCGCGTGTTGACATCGTATTTATCTGGGCTATCTTGTCAAGAATGGTGGCGTATTGCAAATGAATTTGCATATGGGATTGGCGGAAGGCCAAACGGTCGCGCTGCTCCCGAGTGCACCCGCTTGTTTTCTGATGTCGCCTGTACCTCGCGACCGCTTGCTTACGTATAATACTATTACCCCGAATGTACAGAGATATGAATATTTAAATCGATTGTATTTTTTTTTGGAATTTTAGCTTCTTTTCGTATTATAGAACACGTATACGACGCGCGCGGGAATAGGATCTTGAGTTTGAGCTACGAGCTATCGCTTCTCCGTACCGCCACCAGTCTGCATTTGTGCATGCAAAGCCGCGCTTTAGTAAGTGACAGAAAATAAATAAACTTCAGTGATTATAAAATCGCGTTATAGAAAGAAAATCATTTTGTTAAAAAAACACAAATACCATATTTTTGCTTTTTATTATTTTTAAGAGCAAATTAATGACTTCGTTGCGTGTATACATGTCATGTTTAATTAGAGAGAGTTACAAATCCATCCATGCGTCCCTGAATCGACGCACTCTTTACATAATTATCGATTCAAAATATAAAAACAGGAAAACATGCATAACATTGTATCTATTGACAATGACGCAAAACAATAATGTGCCAGCGTATTAAAATTTAAAATTGATGAAAACCAGAAATATAATGACAACATAGGATAAAGAAGAATTAACGTGAAAGCAGCCGCGGCCCCACCGGCCGCAGCGCGCCTGGCACACTGACAACGCGCTGACTAGCTGCCGTACATTTATTTACCTTTTTTTACATTATGTTTACGAAACGACACCCGTGTTTCATGGACGTTGATCTCGTTTGCATTTGGGACTACTAGCAAGTGATGGGGAGTTGTATAAACGAGCCAATATTATTGCGCAGTGATTAACGAGCGAGCATTGGAGACTTCTTCATTTTTCTTTTCGCTTCATATTTGTGGTTTATTAAATAATTAATGCATTAACCCCATTGATTTACCGCCATATGTATATCCTAAAAATATCGTCTATATGTAACGAATCTCCTCACGAATAGGTACCTCTGTAAAATGTATGCTATAGTTATTATCTGTTGTAAATTTAACTTGCTATAAAAAGTCGTTAATGAAGGCAACAAATTAGATAGGACGACATGTTCGGGCGGTCGGTATATGAGCAATTTTAGATTACGCATCTTATAAGGAATGTTGTAGGTGCCTGTGTACGCTGTTCGCTGAACGCACGTTTCTTTGACTTTGTTGACTCACATCTCAACCGCCACCTTCGCAATGCTTCCTGTATTTGTAATGGAATCAAGTTCGATAATATCTCATTACCAGTCGAAGCCTTGACGCTTCGTTAGACAATTCACAAGGAGACACTTTCAAAGCTATCCTTGAAAGAGGAAATGTGTTTCAAATGCAGCTTCGTTATATTAGTGTTTGTAATTTTTTTTGCCCAAAAACCACAGCTACAAAGTTCTATCAATTAATTAGCTTCGTGAAAGTAAGTTATGCTACTTTCATACGACGATCTCTACACGTAAACCAAACAATCGCGTCTCCGAACCGTCACATTCGTGGCGCGTAACGCGTTCAATCAGTGTATACTAATTGTAAGTAATATTTTTTGTTCACATAGTTTCATGGCTGCGACTAATTTGGGCAATGTGTTACAATGATCTCATGCCTATCGCGCTCGCGTCGGTTCCGACATCCATTCCATGACTCGAGCATATAACGAACTCTAACAATTTAGACGCACACCACAATGGCTAAATTCACAGTATGGATATATCTTCCACTACCATAACACACAGTCGTCAGAACCTTGTTCGCTGTATCGCTTGCCCACATTTATGCTTAACCTCTTGCGGGCTACACGTCATCTAATTGTTATTTTGTATCACGCGCTATATAATTAGTCATCCGTCTATATTTACCGGGCAACGTGATGATAAAATAATTGTTCAGTCTACAGCCATCGTATACACCGTTATTTTAGAAAATGAACTTCTATGAAAATGAAAAGCTATGAACAATCCATATTTGTTATCGGCTATTTTGCGGACTTGTTGGTGATTGCAACAGAATCGTTCAGTCGCTTGACAAACATTTTTATATTTGTACAACGTTACACGGAATCGTGAAAGGAAGTAGTGAACTGTAAACCAATCGAATGTTCTTTAGTTACGCTTGCCGCTTTACGTTTTATTCGAACTACCAATAGCAGTACATTATACATTAGACAACTTGAAAGATTAATCAATTTTAGTTCTCATATCAAATAGTGTCAGAAAAATATTCCTAAAATTATGTAATCAATTGTGTTGTATCCGGTTTATTTTCAAACGATGGAATACATTTTAAAGATTATATTTGTACGTGTGTTCACAATTTTGCAAATACTTAACTTTGGGTTCAAATCCCGAGTCGGGTACTATTGGATTGTTCTAAATTAGAATATCTAGTAATGGCTCGGAGTCTGGATTTGTGCCCGGTGTATGGCAATAGATTCACCACCTATTCCGTAATGCGACGTAAACGTAACTGGTGAAACGTGGGAGTATAGTACACTCCTCTGTCTATCTCTTCGGGGATCCCAGGCGTGAAGTTACGTTTTTTTTTAATCTTCAGATATTTTCACG
>DVPD01000432.1:0-11475 GCA_018237605.1 Apyrrothrix (Melanopyge) sp. n. Burns01
GATTTTTCTAAAAATTAGAATTTCTAGTAGTGGCTCAAAGTCTGGTCTTGTACCTGGTGTGTGGCAATAGGCTCACCACCTATTGAATATTAGGACGTAAACGTAACTGATGGAACGTGGGTGTGTATTACACTCCTCTGCCTACTTCTTCAGGGCTTACAGGCGTGAAGTTACGTTTTACTTATTTTTGGTACGTTGTGATCTTTAACTCGTGAATACCTATAGAGGACTTTTTGCAGGTACCTACTTTTCGAAATCTTGATCAGATTCATGAGATATTTTGGTATCAATTATTTTTGGGTCATTGATTATTACACGACATAAAAATAATTATAAATAACAAGATGCTTTGTATATGCGGTTTTATCTAATGTCGAACCAAAATTTCTCGCAGTTGGTAATGTTAGATTTAAAATAGCATAGGTGACTGAAATCCTTTTAAAACCAATTTTCATTATTAATTACGAAACAGTTTTAATTGTTTATTACTTATGCCAACAAATAAACAACTCCTCGTGCTGAAGAACAACGGGAATCTAGTTATCTACGCCTTAAATATACAATCAATTGATAATAATCGTATTCAGGATATTATTATCTTCGTCCGACTACACAGCACTACTTCATATAGACTGAACTTTACTGTTCCAGGTCTTCTAATGTCCTTTGGTTTCAAATAATAATTTTTACCTCATTTTCTAGATGTCGCTAGCGTGACAAGACGTGGTGGCCATTATTGCATTACCTATTATAAAAATAAGAAATCATCACTGACAGTTATGAAATCATGACCCGCGGAAATTATAATATTTCGTGTACATTTTTGTGTGCTATTTTAATGGTTTTGCATGTTTATTCTTTGCGTATAAAGTAATGTTGCTTATTTATGGTCATTTTAATGTACTTCTGCGCTCGGAGCTGACTTAACGCGGTGCTTTTACCTTCTCATTGCAATTATTGGCGCCAGTTTACTGCCACAGTTACTACAACAGCAAGCGCCCCTTCTCACGGGAGCGCTGGTGTTTTACGCGAATTTTATGGTCTTGTTGTTGTTGTGAGACGGCAACCGTACGACCGGTAAATTGTAATTTTACTGAAGCTAAGACGCCGCTGCTTACTCAGGATTAGTTCTGCTGATGAGACTCTCTGAAACTACGGTGTCGCTACAATGTCATTTATATGACGCTTCCGGGCGATCGCTCCAGAAAATAAAATAAAGTTATAGTTCATCGCAATGTGAAGGATCATATCGAGGGCCGAACCCTCTTCAAACCTTCATCTTTGTAGGCTGACACGTACTACAATGAAAAACAACGGCAGCGACTTAAAAAGATTGATTTATAGCTGGAGGAGTGGCACCGACAAATGTAGCAGTAATGCTCAATGTTTCGGGTGGCGGGCGCGTACTCGCTGCGCTGTCGAGCGCATGGGTGCGAAGGGGAGACTTTACATTTCCACTGAAAAAGGTGACAGAATAACGGACGTCACTCTGATTGGGTTACGAGAACACAAATGAATATCTGTCGGATAAATCTATAGACGAAATGTTAACATTAGGCTTGTGAATTAATTATCCGACTACCGCATAAAATCCGAGAATGTAGGTACCACGGATTTGGTTGCTCCAAAGAGTAGATGTGAATATCAGTGTAGCAAGAGACTTAAATGATATTTTCATAATTTGAGTTTAGACTGTTAATTTGAAAGTAAGAAAGAAAAAAACGGATATTCACGCACAATAGACCGACCCGTATTAGCTGACAAACTTAAAATTCAAATTAACGTAACAACACGCCTATAATCCCCGAAGAGGTAGGCAGACGAGTGTAGTACACTTCCACGTTTCACCAGTTACGAATACATCCCAATCGGGAATAAGTAAGTAGTCTATAGCTATATGTTAAATAAAAGACGTGTGTGTGTCGTGTAGCTAGTTTATTGGAAATATGGCGCGGCGAGCGCGTGCAGTTACGCTTGCTACAAAATATGCCTATAACTACGTATGTGTACGTACACTAATACACCACACCATACACCGGGCACAAATCCAGATTCCGAGCCACTACTAGAAATTCTAATTTTAGAAAAATCCAATAGTGGGTACTGGACCCGGGATTTGAACCCAGGACCTTTCGATCAGCAGTCTCGATTGCAACCATATATTTTGTCTAAAATACAAAATATATAGTTAATACAGTACGCTATACGCAAAAGTATTTTCAGTCGCGCGTGAGAGTTACACGGCGAACGAAATGAAACACTGTAGTAATGTATCGTAGGCATGTATACGAAAGGATTTGTTTCGGGACTCTTAAGGAAACACAGTTTAAATATTAAATATTTTATTTGAAAACAAACTTATTCGATTTATGTATACATATAGTTTCATGTTTTACATACATAGCTCCCTATCTTTCATCTCGTAGTGTCCATAGCCTACTTAAATCGACTTTATTGTAAATCCCATCTCTATAATAGTTCTTTATATTTACACTTTATTCTATACAAAAATGTCCATTTGTTTAAATTAACTATTAATGTACAATACGGTATTATTTAAGTAAACGCTGTTAGTTGTCAAATCCTTAACAGGGATATATAGGGCAAAAACAAAGCAAAGTGGGATTCAGCTGGCCTCAAATACTTTAGGCAGAGAATAATTAAACATAATCGCACGTACATTGTCGGCGGCTGCCTTGTTCATTTAAATATTAAATTATACAGAACCATCCAACGAATGAGCCACGAATTGAACTTGTACATTTTCAGAATACAAGCTCTTAATGGAGATTACAATCATATCCACTTATATCTTAAATAAATTTGGAGGGCGCGTACATGGTAGAACAAGGTAATAAAATAAGCTAGCGCGAAAATATGGCAATTAAAACATCCCAGAATATCAAATTACATATTTTAACCGGGAAATAATAAAAAAATAATAGAACGTGGAATACTATTTTCCCGCAAACACCCTTACAATATGGCGGTATGCGGTTCCCTTACATTAAGAATGCTAAATTGGTACAAAACAAGAAGTTACATAACTTTTAATTAATTTTAATTAACGAACACCTACAAAGATTAATCTGTATTCAGAAAAACGAGCCAAATTTGAATAACGATAAATTACATTTCGCTCACAAAACTTTACGCTCGTGAACTTTTCGAGGCCTTAATATTATTATTTATACAGACACCGAGACTAGGCCCAAATATGTGACATGAGTTATTATCATGTAAAACACATTGAAATGGGTACATATAACTGGCACAACAGTATGTGACTTTTACTAAGATCTTTTTAAAAATATAAAATAAATTTTTAAAGTAAATAATATCACCTTTTATGACTTCTACAAGTTATTAACAAAGTAGTTATTTGCATATCGGTTCATTATCTAGCAGTTGTAAGAATGTATAATAAAAAAAACACATTCAAAGAGTATGTGTGGTGTTCCACAATAAAGGCCCATCATTCTTTGCTGTAATGCAGCAGTGAGTTAACAGTAGTATTCTGATCTAAAAAATATGATGAATGCCTCCTATTTTCGTGGTTTCATTTGCTTCCATTATACAGGTTACGGATGTGTGCGTAGAACCGGGGCTATTTCACATCAGGCACGCTATATCTCATCATTGGCTTACTGAAGGTTACATAAAAATATAGTATAAAAGAACGTACAAAGATCAGACTCGTTATGCATTATTCAATAGGTTTTACTTACGCAGCTGCGTAGTGAAACGATGTGCGGGAACATCTCCCCCCCCCAATCGATTTCTTTACAACATGTACGTGTTACAAATGAGAAACGGGACACTTCGAAGCACAAATATACGTAACGTGCAATGGGAGTCGTGCACAGGACAAGGTGCGTGCGTGACAATCGCGCGAGCTTGAAATTGCGCGAAAACTTTGCAAATTTAAAATTCTCGGTATACTCTGCTCACACACAGATAAGAACGCGCATACACGCATACAAATACACAAGCACACACGCGCACCCAAATCTGGACAAATAAATAAATTAATCATTCGGGTTGCGTATGCCTTAAGGGAAGTATTACCTAACTAGTAATACGTATTACAAAGGCATTTTGTGAAATACCGTAAGGTACAATAAATTATATCAGTAAGGCTGACTTTGTTGCTGTGTTCATTTCTGATCTGCACTTCTGCCATTTCATGTAGATTATGATAACGGATGCAACGTGCACAGCTTATCTCGACATCGCATGGCGGAGCGCGCGGCGGTGGCCGCGGGCCCGTCACTCGTCAGACGTCACGTAAATATTAATACACAATTATGTACCCACTATACACACGAAATGTCATAGTCGCGTGAAATGGAATTGTAATATTTGGCTTTTAATTATAATAAATGTAACGTTCATTAACATTATAGCAAGAGTCAAATTATTTATGAATAACATATTCAATAAAAATGATCTTTTATGCAACAATTTGTCTTTCTTTCATTTATATTTCATTAAATTGAACAAAAATGATATTCTTGCAATAACAATAGAGCTCTCGATCTGATTAGAGTAAACTATGTCGATAACAGCTTCGCCATAACATTAGGAACAAATAAATAGTAATGTTGTGTAAGTTAGAAAAATGTTGTTGGTATTGAAAACTAGACAACGATTGGTGGTTTTGTTGCGTATTTTTATTATGCCCGATACAAGTACAATTACCACATACAAGCCTAGATATCTTTGAATGTATTAATTAAAAGAAATATTTCTTGTAACATTAAAATTTTATTTACTTGATTTGCTTGTGTTGATCTCATTTTACTTTGATACCTTTTACGTCTGATACAAAATCCTCCTATTCGGTAAAATTTAAAAATACCATACACGTATCCGACCTTGCGCGGATGTAGGTACGACTTACATGAAACCTAGCGAATTACCTAGCGTTAGGCTCGGCTCGCTGCCTGTTAGCCTCTACTTAACATTAATTTACACCAACAAATGTGTTCAGTAGTTCACACTCACGCCTATACTTCCACACCGAGCGTTCAGTTCTGTACTTCTTTCGGAAAATCTTGGGCATTTCGCTTCTACAGAGAAATCCAGCAGAACTGAGAGAAAATAGGTTTATGTGTTGTGTTGAGCTTTGGAATGTTATGCGATACTTTTTAAAAGATGAATAAAAAATATGTGGTGTTTCCTGGGACGTAAACTTAACTGGTGAAACGTTGGAGTGTACTAAACCCCTCTGTCTCCCTCGTCGGGGATTAAAGGCGTGATGACACGTTTTTTTTGGTGCGTTTTTAGTAATAAATATACATTTAGTTATGAATAGTATAATGTGTACCTGTCTGTATAAACTATTGCTTTTGTATAATGTTTATTTAATGTTAGTCACATTTATAAATATGTTATCGTAGGATTATAATTACTTACAAATTGTATTGTACTCTAGTTATAAATTTTGTTTACGAGTATGTTTGAATAGAACGAAATTATATAACTGTTCTAACACTCGATCGACTTTGGCATAGTTTTATATGTTACGTATAAATTCTATTATTATTTCATCGTTTTCGATTTGATTGTACTCTGAGGCACTTTTAAAGGTCAGGTATGTCAGTGATCGTATTCCGGCAGTTTTGTAAGTGGGGCTTAATCGAAATCATTCATTATATAAATTAACTTTGAACGATTTCCAGTATTACGGGTTGCAAAGTAACCGTCCCGTCGATGATGGGTCTTGGGCCAAGACCCAAGCCAAGACTCTTGGCTACTGCTGACCAAACCATTGATGCAATGTATTGGGCATAACTATGCAATTACAGGTGTACTTTCGTTAATATGCGTTTGATAGCGATATAGATTTGTTCGATTCGAGCAGTAAGGAAGTAAGAAATCGAAAATAACATGGAAGTTATTCACGAAATACAAAACTGAACATTCAGGCACACTACGAAACTAAGAAATACGCAGTTTTTTGAACACTTTTCAAAAATGCAAGTTCCGAAGTTCGTTGTTGTCCCTTACAAAAATGAATTTGTTTTTTTATTCTTTACCCATTCATTTTTACTACTTGTATTCTCAGGATTTAATTTTTGATAATAAATAAGTTTAACGTACACGTCTTTTGTTGTAAATTACATGTTTCTTATTAAAGAGTGTTGTTCTTGTAAGCTTTCTAAAATCCATCATATTATTACCAGATACATACATCGTTTTACTTCAAATCCCAAATGTGAATGTTTAAGGAAGTGAAATGGGAATCTGTACACAATTTAACATTGATAGTCGGATTCATCATAATTTCATAATGCAACATTTGATAAGTTAAAAAATTGGTTCTGTTTAATTTCAAATAATAATGGATTCATCAGATTTTGTATATTGCGACACATTAATAAATGTTAGTGCCATATCCAAGGGTATATAAAATGATACAGAAATCAACGTCTTCGTTTCTAAACAAATTGTGAGTTGGTTTTCAGGAAGTTTTTCGTTTTCAAATTATCCGCTGTTAATATCAGGATATTAAAGGTGCATAGTTTATGTCGCTGGTTCTTATCAAACAATTCTACTATCGAAATTATATTAATGGCCTTTGTTTCATAGGAAAGGTTACATTTTATACTTAAGGATATAAAATTATTTAATAGTGAAATCAGATCACACGACACTTGTCACAATGACAGTACGAGAGTGATGGCGGCACGTCAACTTCGTGTTCAGACGATTCCATTCGTCGAGTTTATCGCCTCTTTATCGAAAATGTTCTTTAAATAGTAGTTTGGTTATCAAAAAACTACAGTTCAGTAGGAATCGCCAGTGGAATGATTTCGTTACAACATGTCTGTGCAATCCTCTTCGACAACGTGTCGCGTGTCGAACAGTGGCTTACATTTACAAATACGTACATTACATTTAAATACAAATTCGCTCCTTATAACAAATTGTATTTACAGTCTCTAAGAGGAGCAACAAATGCGATTTACAAAAATTGTGCGTCAGACTCCTTCCGAGGGTGCGTCGCGCGCGCGTCTAACGAGATTATTAGAACATGTGTCATAATATGTACAAAAATGTAATTAAATTTTAGCGAACGCAATATAAATGATCCGGTCGTTACATATGAATAGACGGTGCGTATCTTGTAAGGATACCTTCTGCCTACGTAATATGTGAAACTTAGGAATAGTGTAACGTTCATCCATTATGCAGAGGGCGGTGCGGGATGTTATGCCGGAACGGTTACAAGGGCCGCGACACCTTGCGACACATTAATTAATTTAGAAGCGCGCACTACACACGTTACAGGCTCTACACGCGCCGCGCGACGCCCCGCGGGGAGCCCGGCGGCTGACGAACGCAGCGAGCGTCGACCACGTGATCTAACATGGCGCGTCACTCGCTCGCTCGCTCGTCATAAAAATCTTACATTTTAAAATCTCTAATGTCATTAAATAAGTTTGTTTATTTAGGTACTTAATTAGGTGAAAACTAAGTTTTCGCCGGATAAAATGATTTATGAGAACATTTATTTATAGGGTATTCACTGAGCGACACTATGAGTCAGATGCGCGGCGGCATCAGCTGGCGAGCAGCGCGCGCAGCAACCGCGCGTGCAGCGCGCCGGCCAGTAGCAGTGCCGCGATGCAGCGCGAGCTGTCCGACAAGCCCGCCGAGCCCGTCTGCATCGCTGCCGGCCGCTCGCCTGCATGTGGACACATTTATGTTACCGTCTTATATTTGCACATTTAATTTCATCATTACATAAACATATCCAATAAATACCCACTACGGTGTTCTGTAATAGAGGTTAGTGTTATATATATTATAATTGAAAAATTTGGTACAGCATTCCTATACCCTGACTCGTTAAGAAAAGGATTCCAAAGAAAAAAAAACAATACTTGTTAACATTTAAACGAGAGAACAGCATCGTGGAGATATTTTTGCGGTACACTAGTCCGAGTATACGTAAGTGGCGCGTCGTTACAAATGACCTTTCCATGGCCGGCTGACCTCAAACCAATGCCATTAGGGGCTGCAGTTTCTCTGAAAGGTGCTTCGTCTTCGGAAAAATAGGTCAAAGCGGCCACTGGCCCAATTATAGCATGGAAATAAGGTGAAGTGGCGCGAGGACGAAATTATGCTTGTTCCAGAAAGAACAACGTGAGCACCTACCAGTAGCGGTTTCTTCTGTTGTTAATATTTAAATATTCCTCTCTAATATTTCTGAAACCGTCTAGCTAGATATTTATTTGTGAGCTCCTTTCCATTTTCGAAACAGCCAAAGGAGCAATAATTGTTTGGAGTAGTTGAATCGAAAATACGAGACGCAATTTCAGTCAAAGCAATGCAGTCTACAGTCAGACGCAGCAATTCTTTGAATGATTTGAGCAATTTGGAATTGATTACTCCCGGGAAAATAAAATATGTTTAAAACTAATCTAATTTTGTGCATTAAAATGAAGATTATTGTGACAAAGTTTTATACCAACATACCGAGAACAGGAAATCTGCTTCGAAATCCGAGAAAACGCTCCTATATCATACTGATTATAATCAAATAATTCAAAAGCAGCTTCCTGACCACGAAAAATTATGATTAATATTACCATTAAGCACGTGCACGCGCACGGAGGCGAGCTCGGCGTTGGAGGGCGCGCACGAGTAGCGGCCCGAGTCGGCGGGCGCGGCGTCCTGTACCAGCAGGTACGACGTGGTGGCCGATCCCTTCTCCGTCACCACCGACACGCCGCCGCGCGACGAGTCGTACGATATCACCTGCTTCACAAACCATGCCGCCCGCATTCTCATAACCGCTCCGCACGTTGCATTATGGGGATGCGGCGTGCATACACGCTTAAATAAATTTGATAGGTACAGCTAATGCTAATTTTCTATGTATTGCAGCACAAGTTTTGTAGTGTTTATAGGTTCAGCTTAGCAGATGTTCGTTCGCGCTGCATTTCGCTGCTCGAACGACTGAAGTTCAAGATTAAGTCAGCGACAGACGCGTTATTGCGCCTGAGGAGAACCTTTTCGTGGCTTAGTACACCATTTTATACAAACATCCATCCATATCCTCATGCTAGGTCCCTTTCGGGATAGGCAGAGAGTTTTGCACAACGAGAACAATGCACGTCTTGCTGTTTAACTGCATTACTTGACGCAGTGCTAGTACTTGCAGTCAGATTAAATAACTTCTACAACCGACCTTAAATAAAAGTGTGAGGCCTGACCTGCGATTTAAGGGCGTTTACAACCGCGTAGTGCGTCTTGCACCCCTATGAATAAATTATTAATTAATTAGCACACCATACCTGTTAATTAGTGGGAAAAGTATTGAGCACGGTTGTTCTCATACGTAAATATTTTAAATAATTTCCGCATCATGTGTTTTGGGGATATACAGTTTAGCCCACGCTATTATTGTTACAGTTACAAATACTGAGTTATTGACCATTTGTCGTGTGTCTAACATCTATTCTCCAGATCTGCCGGGTGAGCGATATTAGAAACATTGCGCAGAAAAGCTTCTCAATAGAAATAGCTTAGTATTATTATATCCTCGCGTCAGGTCCTTACAGGCCTGTCCTTACTGACCTGCCGGGCTTTTTCTATATTCATCAATCTCTTTAAACACGCACACCAGATTCGGAAACTTCTGACTTCAAATAATTTATATCCACTTTATTCTCTTACGTATTGTTATTGTTACTTAACGAATATTAATACTTTAACGCGAATTGCTTTTTAATATTACACCAAATACAATATTAGACAAGCAAAAACACGAATTGACTAGCTACGTATAAATACGAAGAGAGTAGGTACGTAAGATTTTCCTTAGAGCAAATTAAATTACATTCCAGGGAGTGATTTATATCGCAATCGTAACAAAGGAGTAGTTACTTATTTATTATTTTATTAGATTTAGTCTGACATTCATTTATGTACTTCTATATTTATTTGTCATTGTAAAATACACAAAGAAATGTCTTTCTTCGAAAAATGATATCTCTCATATTGAAATTCGGTCTAAATTAAATTCTGATAAACTTCAAAATAGTAGTGAATATTCTGGGAACATCTACGCCAATTTATCGAGACAAAAGACTATCTATTTGACGAATATTGAATGCAATATTCAGTGTTAGTTCAGGAGTCTGTAACCGGTGTCCCTGTATGAAGTGAGTGATAAAAATAGAAAAGAACGTCAGTTCTGTAAAAATAGAGATATTTCGCACACGGTGCTCTCTGTCTACCTTGTGAAAGACCTGGCGTGTCTATATAATAATAATAAAATGAAAAAGTAATTAATACCGTTGGATATTTGCATTATAAGTTCTGCTAAGATATCGTGGCGGCGCAAGTGGCGCTTTAGTATTCAAGGCGGCGACTTGCGGTACTAATATAGAAAGGGCACATGGTGCTGGCTTCAATCAATTAGTTGTACAACTTTAGGAACTACAGCGCTAATAATGCCATCAGTATTACTTATGTTGTACAATAACGCAGCTGCCCGTCTTGTAATATATTTTGATACTGAAAGTTAAGAGCCCAAATATTAGGGTAAATAAGTTTGTCGTTTTAACTTTAACAAATTATTACTGTACGCATTACATGCATGACGCCTCAACTGTGAATTAAAAACTAAATGATTCTTATAATTGACTGCCTCGTTGGGTCGAGTGGTTGCAATCGCGACTACCGATAGAGAGGTTCTGGGTTTGAATCCCGGTCGAGTATTATTGGACTTTTCTAACTTGAAATTTCTAATAGCGGTTCGGAGTTTCGATTTGTGCCCGGTATACGACAATAGGCTCGCCACCTATTCCATGATGGAACGTAAACGTGACTGGTGAAACATACTACACTCATCTGCCTGCTTCTTCGGGTATTACAGGCGTGATGTTACCTTTTTATTATTTTAGCGTTGAAATTAATTGGTTATTTAACGATCGAAAAATGTCTAATTCTCTTTCATTATCAAAGCTTTACACTGTCATGTCAGTAGCATGAAGACATTGAGTTCTTTGAACTTAATTTGCTTTTTGTATGAAGTCTGCAGATATATTTCAAAGAGAACAAAGTTGCCCAGTGCCTCAGTTACTAATTAGAAGCCCATGATCGTACCAAAGGTAAGGATAAAGCCCAATGAGCTTTTGATGAAGCCGAAATTATAAATTATAACTTCCTTAAACAAATGTAAAGTTACACGGTGTTTGATATTCTCGACTGTCACGTGATATTTCAGCCTGTTTCTTTAATATAATGCATATTAATTCAGGTATTCATTTCGTGTACCATTTACTGTTAAAACAAATGAAATACCTGCCTCGTTGGTCGTGTCGGTTGCAAGCGCGACTGCCGATCGAGAGGTCCTGGGTTCGAATCCCGGGTCGAGTATTGTTAGATTTTTCTAAAATTAGAATTTCTAGTAGTGGCTCGGAGTCTGGAATAGTGCCCGGTGTATGGCAATAGACT
>DVPD01000433.1:0-11471 GCA_018237605.1 Apyrrothrix (Melanopyge) sp. n. Burns01
AAGATTATCGTAAAATTGCAAAAAAATGAAGATGTAGTTTTGTTTTATATCCTTAATGTAAAAAAAACTCTCAAGAATTCTGTATTTTCGTTAAGTTTACCAACACCTTAATATGTCGAAAACATAATTGATAAATCATGTACTTGCTATCGTTGGTTCGGTGTTTCAATACTGACCTAGTCTTGATAATGACAGTAATGTGTGGGAACAACTCATTTAGGGCCTGATATGATACCAAAGTACACAGAGCCTTTACTAAGTAAAATACCGTGCCGATACGTATTTTTAAACGTATGTGTAACATGTACATCATTTTACATTCAAACACAATAAATACTTTTCTCCGTTCAATAATTGTTGACTCTGGATGGGAATCGAACCCACAACCTTTATATTTAAAGTCATATTCATTAACCATTAGGACAATAGGTCACTTATTAGTTTCTCAATTGATGTTTCTGATCTTATGATAGCCAGATGCTGTACGCATTGACAGAAACCCATATTATTGGTTGTGGACACTCGAAAGATCCGCAACAATTTACTTGGAAACACTAATGTTCTAAATTGGCTTCGAATCCACAACCCTCAACTCAGCAGTCAAGGTCGCTAACCACTGAACCAACGAGCCAGTCGATAAATACAACGATATGCATCTATTAAATGTTTGTCTATTCACTTGTATATAATTATTATAAATAATGTTTTAATATTTTAAATGCAAAATTCTATCCTAAAAATGAATTATGCAAGTTATCAAAGCCAAAGGATCAAAACTGATGGATTATTCTGAACTCATTATTTATTATTTGAACTCTTCCATGATTTAAGCATTTACAACGTTTATTTACGGCTAAGCAGGTGAGACTTGCTTCGGAATATGCATGTCGTTTAAATTACGTACATACATACATAATTATTCACAATAATTATATACTTGTACATATCGTAACTGTGTTTGAAGATTTGATATTGTTTATTATTAAAAAAAAAAATTAATTACGAACTTAATCCAATACCGGAGTCCCTAAACACCGGCATTAATGACCTACAATGTATCTCCAACCGTCCCTTATTATATATTACTTTATTTATTAACAATATTTTTTTTTGTTTCTCACGCGTCTTCCAACAACACTTTATTCTGCCGGTAATTAACAATGCTCTTGTCCAAATAAATTTGATTGGCTATGACGTCGCAGGGGTCGGCGGATTCAAACTACTCGCAGCCGTCGTCGGAGCTGTCTCTGGACGAAGACAAGGAGGCACTGCGCCGCGAGAAGGAAGCGCAGGCTCTCGCACAGTTGGATAAGGCACGGGTAAGTAGCCACTTTTAAATGGGGAAAGGCGGTGGTGGATGGTGGCGGCGGATGGTGGTGACGGATGGTGGTGGCGGATGGTGGTGGTGGATGGTGGCGGTGGATGGTGGCGGTGGATGGTGGCGATGGATGGTGGAGGTGGATGGTGTTGGTAGAAGTTGATGGTGTAAGGGAAGGGTGAAAGCTGATGTTCCATTTCAGTTCCTTTTGCCGCTTTTTATTTCGATATCTTAAATGTAGTTATTTAACTAACGTGCACGCTGCTGGACTTTTTTCACCTGTCAATATCCGGACAGATGTCCAATTAAAAAGTATTTTCGCCGTTTCCAAGAGCACAGAGAACGGATATTTTCAATACAGGGTTGATTCTTACAACACATCTTACGCATCGTCATAATTTTTTATATGATAATTATTATTATTGCATCGCCACGACAGATCCATTAAGGGTTAGGCAGAGACCACGGAGTGCCAATTGTCTATACGAAAAGACCTAACGTGGTCCTACTAAATTCATTACTGTCTTCATACATGGACGCTGTTTCTTATATAGTTATCGTTTACCAACATCTATCAATATGCAATCATGGTCGTATGTTGACGGATCAATGCTCTTAAGTTACTAAGCCAAGTATTCTTTTAATGTCTAAGATATATTACAAGATCCATTTCTATTTGATAACGTTCATTACTCGCATGATAAATGATAAAAATCTGGTGTACACTTCAATTTTATTATATCGCTAACGTGACCTGAAAATATTCTCAGATCGGGGTCAGACATATCATGGTGATAGCGTATATTTCGGTATCAACAATGGAACAGCGCTTCATTCTGTTCCTGTAACCTATTTATTATTCATGACCCCATGTACATCTACCAAATTCATATATTAAAAGCTAAATCAATATGTTGGGACATCGCCCTACTCAGCCATCTGATCCGAAAGTAGACTCCAAGTGAGCATGGGTTATTATGTTATGCAGCGAAGCATCCACACGTAATTTTTAAATACTTTACTGTCAATTTTAGATCCACGCACAGCACCAAAACTCGAACATTTTGCACAAATATTTGTCCCGAATGCAAGACCAGCCCACAATCCCAAGATCAGCCGTCTAAGCCACACGCCACACGCCAGTATACCACCATCCCAACCAGTTACAAATATCGCTGTAAAATATTTATGAAAAACTTTGATTTGGTTTTGACTAAAACTATATGTGGACAGTATATATCAATGACAACTATAACACTGTATGACGTTTATTATAATATAACGTCACGCCTGTAATCCCCGAAGAGGCAGGCAGAGGAGTGTAGTAGACTCCCACGTTTCACCAATTACGTTTACGTCTCAATATGGAATAGGTGGTGAGTCTATTACCATACACCGGGCACGAATACAGACTCCGAACCACTACTAGAAAGTATAATAAAAAAAAATCCAATAGTACTCGACCCAGAATTTGAACCCAGGACCTCTCGATCGGCAGTCGCGCTTACAACCAACACGACCAACGAGGCATTCTGCAAGTCGCGACGATTTGTGCTGAGCTATTAATAGAAATTGTAAGTTAGAAAAATCCGATAGTATCCGACCTGAAAATTGAACCTTGGACTTCTCGACCAGCAATCGCTCCTGCAACCACTCTACCAATGAAGCAGTCAAGACACGAGTCTCTCTGAATATGAATGGTTAAATCCATAACAGTATGCGACACTGACAAATTTTGTCATATGATTTCTCCATTAATGTCCTTATTAACTTTTTTATAATTGTTTTGTTTCTTAAATTGTAGCCTTCTAAATTAGAATTTAATAGTCCCTTAATTTTCAAATTCCAGTCGAAACCAGTGGCGTTTGCAGTGCGCACCAACGTCGCATACGATGGAACTCTCGACGACGACTCCCCCGTGCACGGCAGCGCCATCTCCTTCAACCTGCGGGATTTCCTTCACATCAAGGCAAAATCTTCGTTTTCTAACGCCTTGTTCTGATAACGTGCTTTAACATTTGTCAAATAACGCATTATCTAGATGAAAATATAAAGGTTGATCACGCTCGTAAATAATGGCGCAATGTTTAAATTTCAGGAGAAGTACGACAACGATTGGTGGATCGGGCGGCTCGTGCAGGAGAACTGCGACATAGGGTTCATCCCGTCGCCGTTGAAGCTGGAAGCGGTGCGCACGGGGAACGCGTCGCGCGGGCGCTACCCGCGGCCGCCGTCCGCCGCGAACCTGGCCGCGCCCGCGCCGCCGCACGCGCTCCCCAGCAGAGGTAGCACCCCCCCCACGCCCGGTACGTCCATCGCGACCCATCTACATGCACCGCCGCCACGCCAGCGCGCTGACTCATGCCTGAGAGAAATCTGTATTCTTGTCTTTGCGAAATTTTAGACTTAATCCGTTAGATTCTCCCAGTATGAATCTCCGTACAACAAAAATATGTAAACATTTATTGGTTAAAAGCAATTTCTTCAAGTGTACCTGACAGCGTTTATTGCTACATTTTCTATACAGTGTTCTCTCGTGTATTTTCAAAACGCTCGGCTGATAACGTTATTGGCGTTATTTAACTGTGCTGACAACACACGGAAGTAAAGTATGCTAAAGTAAAAATATCTTTATTTTACAATATTCTCTCCCATTCAATGCTTCATCACGTGTACCGTTAAAGTTCTATTGAGCAGTAGGTGTATTGGAAAAACGTACTAAATCATTTTTATATTGCAAAAGTACAACTTCAGCAAACTTTGGTGTATAATTTGTGTTGGCAGTGCAATAATTGGTCGTCAATATAGACCGCTTTGAACTTGCATCAGATAAAAATAAATCATTAGCTGGTGAAAATAATCTCTAAACTTGCAATTAATTGAAAGCAATGAAACCGTTTCATTCATTAAGAGAACATTGGTATATTGTAATAGTTTCCAAGGTTGTTATTTTTATCTGCTGCAGCGTATGTACAACGCAGTTGATCTCTCTGATCGTCTTGCTCTTTATGATTCTTCCCGATTGGTTGAAGGATATATTATTTAACACCTATGTATATATCACTCTCTCTATGTTGACCCTAACAAGATCATAAATGGCGAAGCGATCTACTATGAATGTATTTGAATGAAGTAGTCGTGTTTCGAGGTCGATTTTGGGTATACAGTGTAAATATAAAAAATGCTTCTTAAAAGTATTTCTTACTTTGTCAAGTTACAGTTGGCATTATAAATGTGTTACTATAACTTATAGAAGAAATCTAAAACTTTCCGCACTTGAACCGCTATCTAAATCAGTATTTTTTTTATAAAAATTGGCACAAATTCTAAAATCACTCAAAATGAAATAAATCTACACAATAATAATATGTTGATGTTACGTTACGTAATAATTTGCCTCAATAATGTTTTAAAAGTAATACGTAACACGTTACATTAACTGAATTTACTGGTCTTTATAAATTCCACATTACTACGTCTGGTACATATGAATGTTATTGTGGGGTCTTTAATAACGCAGTCTATCGAGATCACGTTATCAAAAGCCTCATAAAAATCACAGCGTCAAAATATAAAAATGCTTTGTAATGTCACTTGTAATGATAAATTATCTTGTAAACGTTGCTCTTTAATTATTTTCTGATCTAATATGACATGTATTTAAATGTAAACATAGTTACCTATTTATTATAAAAATATATATATATATACCGGAATGTTTAACTGCTTTGTACTCCATTCCCATCTCACACATACGATTGGTGAAAGTTGCCAATTTCCTGGTTTCGCTAGTAGCACTCACGTCAGTCATATTTTCAGATTTTCCTACGTTTGATCGAGGTAAGATCACCGTCACCCACTCTGGAACCAGGAAGTGACCAATTTTACCACTATTTATTATTTATCTATAATTTATTGAATGATATATTTAATAATGCTTTTTAAATATTTATGTATGTCTTAGATCTATCCTAATTCTTTGCCAGTAATGTTCGCTCACTTGCATTGCATCTCTTCATAGCTCATTTCGTTCTCCTGTCTTCAATTCTAGTTTGTGTACGTTTTATTTCATTGGAATTTATGAAAATAACGCGTACACAAACTTACTCTCCTCCTGTATAATTTTTACTATCTTTTCTATTTTTCTTCTTGTGTGTATTTTGTAAACGTTCATATTCCCAAAAATGTCATAAATACTTATTTATCGATTGTAGAAAGTTTACAAAATACCTTTACGTCTTGTAATGAATGTTGTTCGTTTTGTGAAGCTTGTATTTTAAGATTAAACTTATTACATTTGAAAATAAGCTTGACACGTCATAGATGTCTGTACCCTGTTCCTTTTGTACGTTCATAGTCTTAACGTTAACAATTATTGAGCTCTCCCATCTCTTTGATCTTTTATATATTGACCGTATCTTGGCACAGATATAAGTAATGTTACCTTTGTTACTTGAATCCATTGTTTATTGATGCCCTTGCCCATGTAATCAATAATTAGTAATAGATAGTATGAATGTCGATAAAAATAGTCTGTGATATATCCCCTTGAATTATCTGTTTAATGTTGCATATTGTAACTTCTAAGCTACAATATTTTCGCCCAGATTTTTTATGTGTTCTCAACCATCAGGTGAAGATTCAGATTCGGTGGGTCGCGGTCGCGGTGCCGGCGCTCTGCCTTCAAGTAAGGAGAAGCGGAAACCGTTCTTCAAAAAGCAGGAGAATCCGTCACCCTATGACGTGGTGCCCTCCATGCGACCGGTTGTTCTCGTGGGACCCTCTCTCAAAGGTTACGAGGTCACGGATATGATGCAAAAAGCGTTATTTGACTTCTTGAAAAAACGGTTCGAAGGCAGGTGAGTGTTGGCCGCTGTTCGATGAATATCATTGATAACTGAAATGCTTGACGAATTAATACAGTTATAATTTTTAGTAATTGAATTTATACTTATATTTCAAGTAGTAAGTTAGAGTAGATATGAAAAATTTATGAGCCAGCTCATGTCCTAAATGTCTGTTACATTATTTTTTTATTAAATTACATTGTAATTAATGTTCCGAATTAGCCTTTTTATTGTTAATTATAGCAAAAAAATGTTCGTTTACAAGAATTGCTTAATTATTTATTATATCTGAACGCCAGGATTCTTACGGGGTAGGCAACGAGTGCGGAGTGCCAAATATCTCGGTCCTCGCAGGCATAACGTGCTTCTTATACATGCATCACTCCCTTTATGCACGCACGTCAGTTTTTGAGACTTTGGACTTCGCCAGTATCAGTCCTAATTGGTCAATGTTAACGCGTCAAGACTTACTTAAGTCTTGGTTTCCCTCGGCACCGACCTCTATCAGCTTTCGCATTGCATATCAATTTGTCATAAATGATTAATTTCCAGGATAATAATAACCCGCGTGATGGCGGACATATCGCTCGCCAAGCGGTCGCTTTTGAACAATCCATCGAAGCGCGCCATAATGGAACGGACGAATTCACGTTCCACCTGCCTCGCGGAAGTGCAGGTAACTCATTCCGTCCGCTTGACGTTTTCCAGGATCATCATTACCAGAGTCACGGCGGATATTTCGCTGGCGAAGCGATCCTTGCTCAATAACCCGCCCAAGAAACCCATTTTAGACAGACCAAACTCGAGGACCAATTGCTTGGCTGAGGTTCAGGTTCGGTTGTGTGGCACGGCGTCAATGATTAACCTATTGCCTTTTTGCTATGAATTATTCACTAATACATAAATGAATAATTTGTCCTTTTTGTGATGGTAACGCCCTTAAAACATCTTCTCTTTATGTTTTTTCTCATCTGGCAATTAAAATAAGCTGGCACCTTATTTTATTATACTTTGTATTTTTATCGTGTGCCGTCATAAAAATACTAACGTTTCCTAAAAGAAAACTATTTCCTGTACAGTATTGACCAATCTTTAAAATTGAGGAAGTTCAGAACAACGATCCTTACAAATCTATTTCAAAAAACTACTGAAATCAAAAACATAAATCACAATCAGCTATATAAACTGAACCTAATGTTTCCTGATTGAGAAATAACAAACATGAATCGTGCTATTTACTAACTGCCACACGTGTGATGTAAGTATCAAAGCATTTCGATGAAGCTTGAATAATTGAAAACATTTTGGATGGACATTCAGACGGAGATAGAGCGGATATTCGACCTGGCTCGCACGCTGCAATTGGTGGTGCTGGATTGCGACACCATCAACCATCCCTCGCAGCTCGCGAAGACCTCGCTCGCGCCCACCATCGTCTACTTGAAGATAACCAGCCCAAAGGTAACAGTCTTCCGTGAATATACGTCTTAAATCATCATGCACTCTTTTATCATTCCACTTACATCCTTCAATGACAGAAATTATTCCTAATGAGCGAGTCTCCTTACGTAGCTGATAAAAACTTTCTCAGCAGTAAAAGATGTTTGATTACGGACAAAACAAATTCATTATAATTGTAAATGTAAAAATAAGCGAATATTATGTAACGCTGTAAGTACATCCGGTCACGGTGGTGGCGCAACTTGGGAAAATATAGTATAAAATAACTCGGGCATATTACGTTGACATTATTAAGTAGACGTTTTAATAAATGTACGTAGATTATCATCAAATGTTATTCCTGAAACCTTGCAATTGTCAATTCCAGGTGTTACAGCGGCTGATCAAGTCGCGCGGCAAGGGGCAGAGCAAGAACATGTCGGTGCAGCTGGTGGCCGCGGAAAAGCTGGCGCAGTGCCCCAAGGAGATGTTCGACCTGATCCTCGACGAGAACCAGCTCGAGGACGCCTGCGATCGCATCGCCGAATATTTGGAGGTGATGCTCTCGTCCTTACGCTTCGAATGTTATACTATACTTCCTAAAGGGAGATACGAATTCTGTTCACCTTAGTTGAAAATTAAATAGTATCTGTGGCCGCTATGCGTAAGGATGTACAGTAGTTCCACATATTTTCTATTAAGTCTTAATGGGACCTATGCAGAAGCCATCATTGAAGCCAGAAATTAACAGTTCTGATTTACGGATTTTGAATGGTTGAGTGTTGGGTAGAATGCCAACATTTCGGTTTAACTGACATCTCACACTATACAGTAAGGGAAAAGTAGACGATCAAGTTCGCAACAACTCAAAATTATCAATTTATCACGCTTTCCGCTATCATAGTTTAATTACATGAGCGAGAGTTATTTATTCTACAAACAGTGCCTAAACATCAGGGGCCTGTAATGGTGAAGGAGAACATTGTAAGAAAACATCCACACCATAGAGCCTTAGTGTTCTCTAAACCGTCTGCCATCCGCACTCGGTCGACGGGACAAACTGCGGTCCAAACGATAAAATAGTTAATAATGATATTTATCAAGTTTTACTATTTATGTACCAAGCCCGTCGATAATCGAATTTAGAACTCGCTCCGAACGTTTCCACTCGTAAAATCAGGATTAACCCTAAGTATCTTAATCGAATCCCTTAAACTAATTGATGTCGCGCCGCCGCGTGTCGCAGGCGTACTGGGCCGCCACGCACCCGCCCACGGCGCCCAGCAGCGCGCGCAGCCCGCAGCACCAGCTGGCGCCGCCGCGCGCGCCCAGCCAGGCGCAGCCCGGTGAGCCGCCCGCCGCACCGCGCTGTGCCGCACACACTAACACGCACAAATCAACTCGGCACTGGCGAGGAGAGCACTTCCCCTCCCTCTCGCCTTTGCCTCGTTGACACCTCGCTGTTATGTCACCATAGCGAGGTGTCTGCGAGTTATTCATTACACTGCAGTTCGTTATGTTTGACAATACAATAATACTTTGATACAATACACTGTACCCTACAGTACAGCACCACACCGAACTGCACTCTTTAATTTTCCCAATAGTAGTCGTTTACATATTTTTTTGAATGTACAGTACAATTTTATCGCCCGGTACCAATACACGATAAATTATCTCCTAGCATTTATAATAAGTGATATTACACAATAAATAATTATTTAAATGTCAGCGAATGTACACATACCGTCCTATTTATACATATATTATGCTACATAATAAAATATGCATAAGAATACTTATGGATCAGGTACATTTGTCTAACCACTCTATTTGGCTAGGTTACACGGGCCGCGGCCAAAAGCTGGCTGTGATGACAGGTATTACACTAATTGTTCGTGACAGCTATAGATGTCGTGGAATCGGAGTATGATGCATTTAGTTAGCTACTAATTCGATGTCCTAGGTATTTACTAATATTAGGGTTGCCACAAAACTTGAATTATCCAAAATCATGCGACTTTCGTACTATTGTTCTCCGCTTGTCGAGTGCTAACAGCTCTCTTGAGTTATGGCTGATGTTAGCATGATACGTCATGATTATCGAATGGCTCTGACGAGCAGCTCCCGAAGCTCAAAAATAATAAGCGATATCCTCGAATTATTTCTACCAACGTCTAAACCAAAATGTCTTGTGTTTTTAATTATCGACAATAAGCTTCCACCGATTCGGAAGATGGTGAGGTGAAGAATTAGTGGCGCAAACATCTCCGGAGCTACTTTATCTTTTGTTAGACATTACGCTTACAGTCTTACATTTATGATTTTTTTATGTTCATATTCCTGTGGATATCTCTTCGGGGATTACAGGCGATTACATTATATACTGACAGCGGGTGTACAATTGTACGAAAGAAAATATAGATAAAGAATTTGATATCCATTTTATATATTAATAATGATTGTCAAACTGATGGCAACCCTAACTGCCTGCATTTAATTGATTATTATGAGCGTTAAAGTATGCAGTAGGTATATTTTAATTTATAATAAAAATAGCGATATTAGAGTCACTATTACTTAACATAATATTATTATATGACATATCCACACACATATTTATTTTTTGTACATATTTATGACGTAGACACAAAACACATTAGTCACTTTAATACAATTTATAATTTTTATTTAATACATCACATCTTTAAATATACATTATATTATCATTCCATTATTTCATTATAACATCTAATTTGTAACTAATAAGAAACTTGCAATAACTAGGTATATTTTAATCGTTTACGATATCACTAGCACTGTTTTCCAAGTTTAGATATTGTTTTTACGTGATAGAAAGTAGTGAACGAAGTAGTTTATGACGTATCTAAATATATAAATACTAGTAACAGACTAGACCAAAATGCGTCGATGCCGCTGAGGACTTCAATTTATATAACATACATTCCGATAGAGCTCACATGTACCGAACAACTGATGAATAAAATTATATATAGCGCATCGACCTCACTGTAATGTTTCACTCTGTTACTTTAACACAATGCAGACATTGCTACGTCACGGCATGTGAGCTGGAATGCCTAGTTTCTGCTTACTACACTTTATGTTCTATCACGGTATAACAGTACAATTCCCGACTAACAAAGCGTGTAACGTAACTCTCCTTGTGTTGACCCCGCGGCCGGCGCCGCGCCCCCCGCGCCCCCCGCGCCGCCCGCCGAGCGCGCGCCGCGCGACCGCGCCGACTCCTACGGCTACGAGCGCGAGCGAGGTAACTAACACGGCCCGCACCCCACCCACTAACATTCGAAGGCGGATCGTTGCAACCTTCCGTGATCGTTGTGACAAACCCATGTAACGTGAAACAGGTTGTGAGATGTTACAGGAAAACTCATTATTCCTGGTAAACAAAAACCATTATCTCGCGATGAGACTCAGTTATACAAAAAAATTTCGTGCATAACAAATTGTCGCTATGAAAATGTGAGCTTATCTATCGAAATAACCTCTGCTAGTACTGCATTTAATTAAATATCTGTTAATTGCACTACATTTTAGTTATTTTCAGAAGTTAAATTCTATTTTCCCTATTATATATTTCATTCAATGATACATGCTTTTCGGGGCATTTCGTTGCTTTGTAAAACATTTCAGCTTGTCAAAACTTATCAGGTTTTACGATCCGCCTTCAAACCCAACATTACCTACCTTTGCAGCAAATATTTCACTCTCGTCATTTTTCAGGATTTTCACCATTGACATATTTTTATTGTCTTACTTGGAAGATTTTACAATTTACAATGTGTCTCATTTTCATTAATAGATCCACTCCCGCAGTGTTTTAC
>DVPD01000434.1:0-11463 GCA_018237605.1 Apyrrothrix (Melanopyge) sp. n. Burns01
GGCTCAGAGTCTGGATTTGTGCCCGGTGTGTGGCAATAGACTCACCACCTATTCCATAATGGGGCGTGAACGTAACTGTTGAAACGTGGGAGTGTACTACACTCCTCTGCCTACCTCTTCGGGGATTACGCGCGTGATGTTACGTAACTACAGTGCCCTTTAGTTGGTTTTTTGAAAGCATTAATTATTTTGCAATTTGACTGCATTGATGGAGATCGATTTTGAGTTATAGGATATTTTGTGGGAGGAGTATTTAACACGAGTGTTACAGTGTAATCTAAACAGTGCGTAAGGTGGACTAATAAATAAAAATTGTTCAAGGAGATACAGGAGGTTGATTTATTGGGCAGTTTAATAGCATATAACAGGTGCACTTAAATATTGTTTGCTGCCCTTATGGATAAATCACAATTTTTATTTTCGCTACGTTGTAACATCATACTAGCTTTTCCCTTAAATCTACTGCTACTAGATTAAAGTATTCGATGATAAATTATATTGTGAGCGGGAGCTATTTTTTGCATATTACCGTTCATTATCTGCGTCTCGGAACGCGTGGAAAGCCTTATAAATTATTTCCATAAGTATGTTATGTCGTCCTCTTGTGTTCCATTTAAAAAGGTCCATTTAAAAAAACACATAATGAATGACTTTGGCATTTTTAGCATATTTGTATCAGCTACATTCATGATCATGGTAATTACTTTCAGTTAATAAGAAATTTTCACCGGTACATTAAAGAAAAGCTTACGTTTATTATAAATTGTGTTATACTGTGGGAGTGGGAGTGGTCGTGGGAGTGCAGTAGAGTCCCACGTTTCACCAATTACGTTTACGTCCCAGTGTGGAATAGGTGGTGAGTCTATTGTCATACACCGGGAACCATTTTGAGATTCTGAGCCACTACTAGAATTTCTAGGTTTTTTTTAGAAAAATCCGATAGTACCCGGGACCTCTCGATCGGCAGTCGTGCTTGCAACCAACACAACCAACACGATCACGACATTAAATTAATTAAATCAAAATAATATTAATAAATATAGCACAACGTTTGAGCGTTACTTCCTTAAGAAAAAAAAACTGGACTACCCTCTAGTCGCGCCTAAGAAGTTTTAGTTCAAAAGACTTGCAAGTAACGTATCCTTCCTTAGAGGGTTCAAGTTCAAGTCATCTTCGCGTAATAAAAACGTTTAACGATTTTCGTGATTTTAACGGTTTAACGTTTTCGATAGCAACGTGGCAAACAGACGAGCAATTATTGTTATTGATGAAATTGTTGTTAACACACATTAGCTATTTTATTGAAGGTTACCGATTCAAAGTTAGTCATAAGCTTTTTGCTGCGTTGAGGATTGAAATATTTACGTGTACTATAAACGTACAATAGACAACCTGCTTTTAAAACAGAAAAAATGGTTTTAACAACAGTTGCTTCGCGATGGAAATGAGTGAAGCGGTGCAATCGCTCTGGGCGAACCGCACACAATTCTACCATTAGCGAGACTGTCAGTTTTTAAAAACAAGGTCACTTCATTTAGAGAAAGTTTTCATCACTCTACAGTGTAGATGAGTGGCCGGTATTATCCCAAGGAAATTGAAGCCGGGCAAAGATGAATGAAAAGAAAGAAGGAAGTAATAACAGCTAACGTATCGTATTTTGCTAGTTTCCGCTATAAGTAACGCTTTAGCTTTTCTAGATGTTTCTATACAAAGAAACGTTGTTTTACGTGTTCTTTAAGCATAGATATGTCTGATATAAAAACAATAGCTGCCTTGTTTGCCGAGTTGGCAAGCGCGACTGCTAATCGAAAGTCGATATTCTATGGTGGGATGTAAATGTAGCTGGTTAATCATGGGAGTGTACTACACCCCTCTGCCTAGCTCTTCGAGGATTATAAGCGTGATGTCAATATTTTTTAAGTTAATTAACCCAGTACGTTTTTAATCAGTGTTAAAAAGACATAACTGATATAAAAAACAAGAAGAAGATTAAAGTTTAAATTTCAAATGGATAACATGTAAAATCATTTAAGAATTTATAATTTAAGTTTTTGCAGAATTATTTTCAACGATCGTACTAAAAATATATTTCATTAAAATTTATTCACAGACAAAATGTTACGTTTATTTCACAGCCAAAGAACCAAAGATTATTACATTTGCAGAACACTGAAATAAAAATCGGGTAAAAATAGAAAGTATCAAGCCTTCAAGTCTCAAGGGAAGTTAAAGCGCTCCCTGACAACTGTAAAAAGCAAAAATTCCCACATCTCTCTACCTGTATCTCATCATCCCCGTGCCGAAGCGCTGAGGGCGCTAGAATATGGTAATGACCTCCGTAAATTCCCATTCTCTTTATATTGCGAGAAGTTCCCGCGAAAAAGTGTTTTTAATCTTTTATATTCAAATTTTACGGGATCAACGTTAATCAAACGGGGATTACATTGTAAAGGCGTATTCATTCCCGAGTCTTGAATTCCTTGTAATCCTCGAAATCGGCCATTCTGCTTTGATTAATATAATAATCCTCGGGTTGCTTGCTGAATTTTAAGTATTTTTCTGTCCTTTCGCCAAGGATGATTGTCGAGGTGAAGTTTTGAACCTGACCCCTTTTTATTGTTTCTCCCAGTTAGTTTTAAGTTAACATTATGCCTGTGATCTGCGAAGGGGTAGACATGGGTGTGTAGTATACTCCCACGTTTCACCAGTTACGTTAACGTCCGTCCGTGGAATAGGAGGTGAGCCTATTGCCATATACTGGGTACAAATCCAGACTCTGAGCAACCACTAGAATTTTTGTGTCACAAAAATTCAATAGTACCCCCGACCCGGAATTTCATGTACAGTTGCGCTTGCTACCACTGGACTAACGAAGTAATCAATTCTTACCGTTAACATTATGAGGAAATAATAAATTTTTCATCATCATCAACTTTCTACTGCTGGACATAGGCCTCTCCAATATCACGCCACTGAGCTCCTGAGAATAATTCTTTAGTATTATGTATATAATCTATTTTATTACTTAAAATTCCAGTATACTAAAGAATGTTACACTACTATACGCCTTTTTTAATTAAGGCCAAATTGGACACAGACAGAGTAACAATCGGTAAGACGACGCGAAAGCGTGCGAAAATGGGAAGCGTTAGGTGTGTACTGTAATATTTCCTGGAGTTTGTGACAGTTTAGAGAAAAAATATGGAGCACGGAAAGAAGGGTTGGCCCTTTTTTTGTTTTAACGCATAGCGGAAATTTTAAGGTAAATCGTGCTTTATCTTTCTGGGACAGAAACGCTTATAGTGCTATGATTTTGGGGTACTGACGTCACATTCGGTAACCGAGCCCGACGGATATGGGTTTAGCCGTGAATAAATGGTAAATCACGAAACGTTCCCATGATGGAAAGGTCACGTAAGCTGTCCCTTTTTTCTTATGAAGTAACTCATCACTGTAAGCCCGTTCTATCTACCCTATTTTTACAACACACCTTCGGTTTTGTTTCTAATGCCTTCAAGTACCGGTTCATACCTAGTATCAAACGGAAGGGGCTTGAACAATTTGTCTATTATTTTACCTCCATTAAACCCATTGTTGTTTATCGTCGTAACGTTTCGATGAATCGTATCTATGAAAATCATTCTATAATAATCATTTAAAAAGTACCGACATGTGTAATTAATATGTAGTTAAATTCTAATTATTTCTTTAATTTACATTTCACGGGCTTAGAGAGTAGCAAATGTTACCTGCGACTTCTATTCCGGGAATGCTTAAATAGCTCCATATATTGTTTCATTCCTATTCACGGTTCATGAGATTGATTAAAAGGAACGGATTCTCGATGAAGGGTCGATATCCTTTCCTGGAGTTCCGGCTATCTCCATCTCTTTCTATCTCTAAATTTCAACAAAATATTGTCTCTGCGGTTTTGAGTATAGTTAAATTTAAAAATATTTTATAACTTAGTTGTTATAATAAGGTATTTATATATGTATTATGTATTCGTTATCAATGATAGCCTATTGGTTTAGAATTAAGTCTCCTATTCTGGTGGAATTGGAAATGGGTTCAAATCATGCCAGGCATCTTTTTCTTAACAAATTATATGCTTGCGTAACGGTGAAACAAATATTATGCGGAAACCTGGAATTCTTTGATTTTTTCATGATGTTCTCTAACGAGTGTGGTGTCTGCCAACCCGTATTAGGCCAGCATGACAGACTGTGGCTTTAACTCTGAGAGAAGACCCGTGTCTAACAGTGGAATGGTAAATCGGTTGATGATAAACGTGATGTCTCAAATTTCGTACCAAAATAGCTTAGAAAGTGTTTAAAATGTACGAAAAACCGATTTGGTACGAAATAAGAATTATAGAGAAGATGAGTAAAAAATCTGTGGCATACCATGAATGGCTGCTCAATTAGGATGCAAGTGGAGCTAGGACGCTCGACGTTTCCCGCTATATGTGTCGAGGATGCCTCGCAAAGACGTGTAAGGACGTTGCATTTCGTCTCCGTCTTAACATCCTAAATTATGCTTTATACACGTTACATAAGCAATGGGGTAACGGCTTCAATCTAATAATAATCTAAATGTTACAGTAAAAATGTCTGTGTGAATGTCCAAAGTGCTCCTTATTTTAAAATAATAAGTGTATGTTAACAACAGAATTACATAACTTAATAAATTAAGAACTTATTGGGCAGATATTACTTAAGAACATTAATTACCTAATGGACGATTGCTACCTAAGTTACACTAGTCACGTATTGGATAAAGGTTACGTAAAACGCGGTGGTTAATAGTTAGTGGTTACCTATCAGTTATACAACGGATTAAATATTTATAACTCAATATATAGTTTATTTAAAAATAAATATTTATTTAAGTATTATTTTTAACAAAGAGTGGACTTAAGCCAATTGGCATATTCTACCAGTCAACCCAGGTGATGATGAAAAGTTTGGATAGGCACCTCATTACCTTAATTTCCAAAACACACTCGAGACATTATATTATATTTTATATATTATTGTGATATAATGGAATAAAAATAATTAATATGATATTAGGCAAGAATTATTCTTACCTTATGAATTTATCATGAAGTTGATCCAAAAACCCTTAGGCCTACGTTCAGCAGTGGCTGATGATTTTTATCCAATGGAATACAATCTTACTAAACGTATCAAGGTAACGTTCTGAAGTATTGTTCAATAAGTACTTCGTTGTTAAAAACACGTCTATAAATGTTATATAGGCCGCATATTATCATTTAACCCGTGCATTTAAGCCGTTTATACTATAATTTAGCAAGATATTACCAAAACAGAAGAAAATACAAGTTATTTAGAAAATGAACAGCATGAAATTACAGAGGAATCAATGATGACTTAAGGCATTATCATTTCTTAGTTAGTATCATTCAGTGCTTAATCACTAAAAGCTTCGAGTCAGATCTCGGCTGATCTTCACTTCATAAATAATACTGAGTTGTTCCAGGCGATATCAATAAAAAACCAATGTTAGTCTTGAAATATGATCCACGATTGGCTGTTAAACGTGTCAAGTGAAAATCTTGGCTGTCCTTATTTAACAAATAAACTATGAGCGGGAGACAAGTAACTGGAAATTACTTTATCAATGGCCGTGCTACATTCTTAAGGACTCAATAAGAAGGCAACGAACGCGTGCTCGACGGTTGTTAGGCACTAAATGTGTCGAGTGTGTTCTCCCAGCGTCGGAAAGTACCATGAGTCTGCAGGAAATGCACTTCTGCGAATGATGTGATACGGTATGAGGCATTTCTGGAGCGCTATTGTCTTCAGAAGCGGCAAAACGTAATATTACAATTCAGCGTGTATTAGTAACATCTCTGGTGTTTCTAGTCTGTAGACAATATAGACGATGTGAATATCAGCCTATATCTCCTCTTGTTTCATTTTTTTTTAATTTATTTGGAAATTTAATTGTTGTGATTCGATTTTGTATTCACATTTTATTAAAAGGGTACTAAATTTGTTTAATCGTTCTTCTGCTTTGCCGTGAACTATGTAATAGTATACTTTATGCTATTGCATTAATATTAAGCCTGTAATCTCCAAAGAGGTAGGCAGAGAAGTGTTGTACACCCCCAGTTTTTACTATTTACGACGTCCTACTATGAAATAGGGGTTGAGCCTATTGTCATATATCGGCCTAAAATCCACACTGCGAGTCACTACTAAAAATTCTAAGTTTGAAAAGTTCAAAAGTACCCGTACTTTATATTGGAAATAATTAAATGAATGAAGGAATGAAAATATGCAAATGAGCCAACAACCGAATGGTTGAATGAGTAAATGAGTGAATGAGTAAGTGACTGATAGAGCAAATGAGTGAATGATTAACTAAGTAAGAACAGTTATTATTGTTCTTATTATAAAACCTGTTGCTGTTACTGTTGTTTTTATTAGCAATGTTATTGGCTATAAAAATATTTTATATGTCGTGTAATAAACCACTTAACCTTTACGAAAAGAATTGAAAAGATGAGGATATTATTTTCTGGAAGAATCGATTAATAACGAACGGTCCCCCGCCGAGGGATGAAACGTCTTCTTGGTTACAATGGCGTATTATTTAGCTAGCGATCTAAGAACATACGGGATATTATCTGGATTGCAATCGAAGGGATTATTGTTAAGGGGCTCTCACCGCTACGAAATAGTTTTTTCAAAAGTCGAACAATTGATGTTTTACAACGATTTGTTTTCTTGTCAACGGATGTAGCTATTATGTACATAACTTATAATAAAATACTTCATTTGAGCTATTAGTTGGAAAGTCTTTATCCTAGTATTGAAATTCAGTATGGTTTTTTTATTATTAAGTACAATACAGTTATACAAGAATTTTCATAATACATGGTAATGCATAATGACATCTTGACGATGACCATCTCTTACCTATGGTCTAGTGTTACGATAAAAAGCTCAAAAATTATAACAAAACCGACACAGTTTCGAGTGAAATATCAGCCCGTGTGTTTATTTTTTTGGATGAAAAGAGAGTTTTCAATGTAGGAGTCTTGATTTCGCGACGCCCATTCAGCACTTTCTTAACTTAATTATAAATTTGTTTTTGCTAACATTTTATACGTTACATTACAAAGTTAAATCAAACTTCTAACATCGTACATTGTTACACATTGCCGTTCGGCACGTGTTTATTCAAAGTTCATATCGCGTATCAGTTTCTTTGAATACACGAACACAATTTGCCCGACTCTCACGAACACTTACACGATCTTACGTTTTAATAATATCCAGGTATTAGATTCAACATTAGAAGTAGAATTTAATGTATTTACATGTAGTACATTTATATTACAATTTATTGTTAGTTTTTGTTGACTAAAAGAGGTAGCTTTCGCTTAAATTATGACACTTCATATAGATCCAACACCATATTTTCGCGGTATTTTCCCAAATGTACGCGTGAATTTAGTTGTTTGGTGTTACTATCCTAAAATCGTAATATTGATTCATCATCATCATCAGCCTATCCCATTCCACTGTTTAACAAAGGCCTTCCTCAAAAAGCGCTTGCCACACCTCAGCTTGCCACATCCGTCTTCTGTCTGCAGCCTTTCGCAGATTGTCATCCCACCTGGCTGATTTCTACTTACATTACTTACTGACATCCCATCCCACGATTTCTACTCCAGAACTCAGTAATAACGATTATATAGTATAAATTATAACAATAAGATAAATGCATTAGGTGTTATGATGCGATTGTTACTATTTGCAGAATCATATTCATGCAATTATTTATGCCTCTATGTATACATTTAAGCTTAATTATGCGCTATATATATTTTGACTCAAATGATGCAGAATACTGCTCAACTTATAATTCCATTTTGATTTACAAAGAAACATTAAACGGCAATGTAAATAATACTCAATTACAATCTGAAATCAACCATCGTTACTAAAATAATGGAAAAATTATTAGGTAAGTTAAATTTCAAAAAAAAGCTTTACATCTTGTTATAAATAACTACTGATGTTAAGGTAAGATAATAATAAAAAATATCTGTATAATACACTCGGAGATGTAGAAAGGGCATGTGCCGTTGGTCGGATATTTTGAGATAATGGCGGATAAAGTAATGACACAACAGATATATAATAAGAATGTTGATGGATGCCGGTACCTAGGGGACTCAGACTCAGCTATCTTTGTCAGATAAGCTAGATACTGGTTGATGGGGAGTTAGAAGTGCCTGACACGAGCGTGCATGTATGAAGAGAATGACGAACTTAGAAGGAGCTATTTGATAGAGTTATTTAACACTTGGTGCTTCCTAAGGAACATGACGTGAATATGCAATACTCAATATTGAACGTAACATCACGCCTGTAATCCCCTAAGAGGTAGGCAGAGGAGTGAAGTATACTCCCACGTTTCACCAGTTATGCTTACGTCCCAATATGGAATACGTGGTTGACTCTATTGCCACACACCGGGCACTAATCCAAACTCCAAATGAACTAGAAATTCTAATTTAAAAAAATCCAATAATACTCGACCCGGGATTTGAACCCAGGACCTCTCGATCGGCAGTCGCGCTTGCAACCAACACGACCAACGGGGCAGTCAATATACATCAGTGTGCTAAATGCCACTGTACAGGGTTCCCTCGATCAATTATTACGAAATGTCGGCCGACATCAAACTGGGTATCGCACGAAATCAATGTCACGCCGCGTTTGCCGCATTAGTATGGATAAAGGGCCGATATAATAGGCAGCGTCGCGGGAATAGGGTTACCACACTCTACGTGTTGTTGTTACTGATCCAATGGCGAATTACCTGGAACTCACTCGCATTTCGTTCGTAAATTAGCCAGCAATCTAAAGCGACTGTTTTCTGATTTGACTGATATATACTGATATACCAGCTTTTATTTTCAGCTCGCAGTTATTACAGCTATATTTTAAGTATAAAAATGTAACGTCACCCCTGTAATCCCCGAAGAGGTAGGCAGAGGAGTGTAGTACACTCCCACGTTTCACCAGTTAATTTTGAGTATAGGTAGCAAAAATTAATAAGGATTTCTTCTACAATTGGCGGTAGTAGGCGTCCTGTAGCGTCCTACATAAGGGCCGCGCAGTTATTAGTCGGATCACGTAGATCGATGTCCTGTGTAATGGAAAAGGCGGCCGCCTTGGTACCAGAATTTGAATAGATGATCTATTACTTTCACATACACATAAAATAACTCGATTTCATGACGTTAATTGTAAATATTTGGAATGTTGGAGAAAAATCAAAAAGAGTAGAAAATACTTGTTGAACCAAATGTTCAGAGTTGTACGGTTGAATAACTACAATTTGTTAGGAGCTACAAAATGAGAAAAAAATACATTTAGTTTTGTAGTTTTCATTGCTTTAATCTCGATATTTTGGTACTAGCTCATAAAGGGTATGGTCACCGGTAACATGGGTAACTAGAGACAGCCTTCGCAGTTCTTAGTTACCACGGCGCCTGAATCTAGGCTCGAATAGAACAGATACTAAATATTACTAACTGCGCTATATACATAGTAATCGGACTGACGACACGAACAATATCTATACGGACTGTGAAAGAGTGGAATTCCCTACCGGTATCTATTTTCCTCGATTCATAGAGCTTGGAATTAATCAAAACGAGGGTGAATAGGCACTTCCTAGGCAAGGGTGCTACATCATAGGCTGCCTCCCGCTTTCCATCAGGTAAGATAGCAGTCAAATATGAGCTTATAGCTAAATAAAAAAATCCTCCAGTCACCAATCTAGCACCAGTAAACTAACAAGTTAAGTGTTTAAATGATATGAACACTCCATTTTTATATCCTAATCGAGGTTGGTTGCAGATGTCAGTGGCCAACAGCGATCTCCTTTGACAGTCGCCTGCTCGTTTGCTACTTTACTTAACTTAAAAAATATATAACCAATGGACCAACCAATCAAAATTCAATTGTCATCAATATTGCGCAGCTAGATCGAGAGGTTTTCCCGTAGGAACCGACCAGTTGGCTACGTTGTATCAATTTCTCGATTGTGTTGAACATTTGCACATTTCATTGGTATTTTCTAGATGGTGATTGATTTGTTTATACTCATATCGTATAGTAAATTCTAAGTTAAAAAGACTTTATTTACAATTGTTAATTTCTAATACAGCTACTAACAGATAAAAAAATTTCGCTACGTACGTACGTACGTATTAAGATAACAGATATATTTATAGCTATGTGAAACAACATAACATTCATTGGAAATAGCGATATGATTATCTTTTTTTAAACATGTATTTATAAGACAAATTAAATGTTTCGATTAGAAAAATTTGAACAAGTTACGATCCAATGGAAAATTATAACAATATTTTGGATAGGGTATTAATTTTATAATATGTGTGAACACCACATAATATACTGTGAGAGAACTGTGGTTCTCACACATATATTATGGTAGAAGAGGTAGGCAGAGGAGGAGTGTGTAGAAGAGAGTTAAGATGTACATAAAATAATATACAACCGCAGTAGTTACACACATACCAGTCTAAAGTGGGCTTTGAGACGTTTCACCGCAAAATTACCCTCGCTACAAAGTAGTTCGACATTTCATAATAACGATTATGTGACTTCTTTACAGTGGACAAAAAAACAGTAATCGTAGAAAAGTAAAATAATACAACGATTAATGGGTCATATTTTGTTAAGGTTACATTTATTGTGCTTGGCATATATCAATAAATTGTGGAACGGAGTTCCCCCAAGATGTTTGCGGTACACGATGGCATGGGGTTCTTGAATGAACACGGTACTTAAAAATGCTGTTGGTGACGTTTTGGGTATTGCAAACGTTTGTAAGCGACAATTGATTCGCCTGTCTGTCGATCAGTTCTGTAAATATTTCGTTGAGGATTCGGTTTTTACATTTGTAATTGCGGCTGATTATGGATGTAATCTTGTGTAATAGAATCTCGTACCCTGCTCAAATTATTTATTTTTAGTGTCCGCTATTCGGAAAACTGCCTCCGATATGCATGCCAGAAACTTCCATGATAGCTTTCAACAATACCTACATCACAATACATATAAAACAAATCGTAACTGCATTATTTGAATAATTGTACATTGCATATATAGCAATAAAAATAATAAAACCTCATGAACGTAGTTCCAATGAAAATCCGATCAATGTGTCGGGGACTTTCCAAAACGCTACGCTCGCTACAGTCGCTACGATTGTCGGTACAGCTTTTAGAACGGAACACGAAAGAATAAAAATTCAGTACCGCGATAGCATTCATATAGGGTGGTTGTGTCGCTCGTTAGTACGACACTACGCGAATGTGTTTACGATCGCAGTTATTCAACTCTAAATCTAATTATTGTAAGAAAACAATGCGTATTGCTT
>DVPD01000435.1:0-11459 GCA_018237605.1 Apyrrothrix (Melanopyge) sp. n. Burns01
CCAGTTAGTTTGATAACCTTACTTATTCAATGTAACGTAACCTAAAATCACGACTGTAATCCCCGAAGACGTAGGCAGAGGAGTGTAGTACACTCGCACATTTCACCAGTTACGTTTACGTCCCTAAATGGAATAGGTGGTGAGTCTATTGTCATACACCGGGCCCTAATCCAGACTCCGAGCCACTACTACAAATTCTAATTTCTAGTAGTGGCTCGGAATTCGGAATTTTGTGTTGAAGAAAATTTCAGGACCACAAAAGTTACATAAAGATTATTCTAAACTTTTAACACACATGTGAAAATCAAAATCAATTCTCAACAATTATTGTTATTTTTAGGAACATCCTAAAACAATTCTCTTACGATGACATTGTCAGTTTTGCATAAGTAGGTTCTAAGAAACATGACAAGCCTAAGTGCCTTTCTGTGGAGCGAGAGAGTCACGTCAAGTTTTTGACATGACAACAGAAATACATGTGTACACTTCATGGCGAAGTTTACGGACTAAAATCAACCCTGTTAGCAAGAAATGCGTCTACATACATAAATGTAATTTTATCGATACCAAATACAGAATTGCCAAAAATTGTACGTATGTACGAACACGTATATGTATGTATTTACTTAACATCATTTTTATTACATTCTCAACTGGCACTTAGGATTATAATGTATGTATAATATTTGCATAGTTTGTTACACTTCGTAATTGTTTTATATATTTTATATTATTTTTAATCAATGTATTATATACTCAAAAGCAAACTGTTGAATGTGCATATGTGCTGCGTTGTTAAGCAAATGAAGGTACATATTTTCAGTCTTTTTTCTTTCGTTCAAATATGCCTACGCTCGTTTTTGTTACTGGGACTCAGATTGGCCGACAATTTGGTCGGCGTTACGGTCGATCGCGTACCTTTCTTTGCCATTACATTGTTATGTATAGTTCGTACATTTGTTTGGCGCTGGGTACGTATATGATTCCAGCGATGATGAGGTTATTTAACTAAAATGTTAACGTTAAGGTAAGACTGCCTCGTTAGTCGTGTTGGTTGCAAGCACGACTGCCGATCGAGAGGTCCTGGGTTCAAATCCCGGGTCGAGTGTTATTGGATTATTCTAAATTAGATTTTCTAGTACTGGCAAAATCCACAGCATAATTTATTAGTATTTAAATTAGAATTTCCAGTAATGGATCGGCGTCTGGATTTGTGTCCGGTGTATGACAATAGAATCACCACCTATTTCATTATGGGACGTAAGCGTAACAGATGAAAAGTGGAAGTGGAAGTGGAAGAGTAACAGATGAAAAGCCTACCTCTTCGGGAATTATAGGCGTTACGTCTTTTACTTTAAAGATATAGTAATATGATGAAAAATCTAAATCGAGCGTTCTCTGTTCAAATGAAAAAAAAAATATTTTCAAATAAGTTCTTTCTATTTAAAACCATCTAAACGTGCAAAAATTAATAGTTTATAAGTAAATGTTGCAACAAAAACATGTTTGTAATGAACACATAAAAACCGTGTATTAACGTTTTCTCTAGCTACCGTATATTTTTAATTAACGTTGAAAATGTATCCTTTGTTCGTTAAATTCCATACAAGTGATTGAGAATCGATTTTGTCGCTGTTAGTTAAGCGTTAAATTCCACTAAGCCATTGCCCTTTGTTCAGTATTAATTGTTCCAAACTTTTCAGAGGTCCGGTGAGTTTCGACCTTTATTCGTGCCCTTTCGTTGACCATAAACGTCAAGGAACAATAAATGGGTAGGAGTGACCCCATAGAAGTACCTTTTGCTAAGTTCTAAGTTCGGCTCACCCCTGCTGTCCAGACCACCCCTGTCAAAGGCCACAGTCATATCCCGAGGGAAATTATTGTCGGGATTTAAAGGGCACTGCTTACGTCAAAGTATAAAAAACAGTGTATACTTATAATCGAACTTTGGAAATTGCATCAGTATTGGCCACGTGGCTGCATGTTTCAAACTGATATCTGTATTAATTATCTAAATAAAAATAGTCAGACTTATAAAAACTGTTTCTTATCCGCTCGTAGCTGCTCAAATATTTTATGACTAGTTGGATTTTTCAATTTCTTGATTGAAAAGCAACTTTATTTCCAATACAGAGGTTAACGCGACACGTGATACGAATTTATCAAAGCTAGGTACAATGTTACATTTCAATAAAAACAACCCCTTTTAAAAAAAATAATATATTTATAATGTACACTTCCCAAATCGATATTTACAAGGAAGCGCTTGTAAACTTTTATTGATTTGAATGTGCCTTATAGCTCATGTCAAACACAGTTTATCAATAACATGTTCACCCTAAGCTTTCAAAGTTTGTTTAGGGGCTTCGGAATCTTAAGGCTGGAAACATCCCTGTGAACTTTATTTGCCAGGACAGGCCGGTTTGTGAATCAGGATCAAACAGCGCACCCTTCTCGCCTTGAAACAAGATTCACATAGCACTTCGGTCGAAAAGTTTTCCTAAATTATTGTCAAGTCTAATAAAATAAACAAAATTAAATAAACAGCCCCCCGACAAGATAAAAGGTCTAGACACCGACGCAGACCACACTCTGATGGTGTCGTATTTTTTAAAGTTAGGGGAAGTTGACACTCAGACGAATTTAACCTTCCATTGTATTAATTATTCAGGGCGGTTCTTTCGTGTTTTAAGGTGCGCTCGCGGGAGGGTAATTTGTTTTTAGAAAAGAAAATATTGAGCGAGGAATTTGGGGAGATTGCAGCGGCGCCCGGTCGTGCAACAAGAAAAAGTTGAGGTAGAAAGGCGTTTAATAAAAGTGTATAGGAATGCGAATAGCGGATCGGACACGCTTTTCGGCTGGCATGCCAATAGATTTAAAATAAATTAATTAAACCTATGTAAAACTTTTTAATCCTAGCTCATTGTTATTCTCAAGCCTTGTCTATTGTAGTGGAATACAAAAAATTGTGTGTACTTTATCGTTCACTTTTATGATTATAATAAATTTTGGCTAACGTTAATGTTCTAATTGTACATTTTTTGTTCTAATTAGAACATTCTATAAAAGCGCAAAAAAGTATTGAAAATTCTCTGGGTTATCATGTTTTTAATTATAAATTTGTTCAAGCGTGTCATTGGCTACCTTATTTTCTTTGTAGCTGAGAGTAGCAATTACAGACACATTGTTGTCATTATTGTCAGTCATTATTGTCATCATCAACATCAATTTTGACATTCCACTTTTGGATGTGTCTCTTGTTAGAACGAGAAAGGTTAAGTCCATAGCTTATCATGCTAGCTAACTGTGGGTTGGCAGAATTTATAAGGTTGGAATTGCACATTTAGAATACACCAGTCAAATTGAAAATAGACGCAGATAATATACTGTTTATAATAATTAATAGGGTGCATACTACTATAATATACAGACAGAAAGACGTACAGTGCACATTATAATGTGGTGTAATTTTACACTCCTTCGATCCAAAACGGCAAGTGTATTATATAATAAGTTCATCAAAAAACATCTCAATTAAATGCAGTATAGAACGCGTGTACACAAAAGAATATTCCAACACCAATCTCATTTGTACATTGTGGGGAGCTCCGCGTCCCACCCGGCATACTTTAACTTTTCAATTGTAACTTTTGATGGGTTTTCGAACGTAATAATAATCGCTGCAGATATCGCCGAGATGGGGTGCGTGAATCAAGGAATAGTACAAAAGAATGCCAATTTTTTTAACGGAAAATTGAGTTAAGGCTCCGCTATATTATTCCTCTCTCCCTTGATGAACTGCATTTTCAATCTAAATATTTATATTGACGAATATCCTTAGTACCTACTCGTTAAGATGATCACTACAAAAATACAAATATACTATATTACGTATACATTTATTGTGAGACACACGTATTTATGGGACACATATGACAATGTTTTAAAACCGCTTATAAGGCCTACAAGGAGATATAATGACTGTTATCCAATGATAGCAACCGGGGCCGCTGGCTTAACCTAGCCCTCCGAAAGAACGAAGCGGTTCTTGAAAATACAACTTTGCAGTTATTTATATATAAGTGCAGACTACATTCGTCGTGCTGCCTCGTTCGTCGTGATGGTTGCAAGCGCGAATGCCGATTGAGAGGTCCTGGGTTCAAATCCCGGGTCTGGTACTATAGAATTTTACAAAATTGGATTTTCTAGTAAACATTTCTAGCATTGGTTCGGAGTCTGGCTTTGTGCGCAGTGAATGGCAATAGACTCACCACCTATTCCGAAACGTGGGAATGTACTACACTCCTCTGTCTACCTCTTCGGGGATTACAGGCGTGATGTTACACCAACTACATTCGGTGATTTGTTTTACAGCGCAGGTACACCGCGCATGCCTAGGAAAAAGCCTTTGTTTTAAAGGGTCTTCAATTTTACATGTCGGGGAACTTTGGAATTTTACGCGTTCTGTACCTTTACAGTTCGCTTGCAATCTATGTTTATAACATAACCTGCAATTGTAATGTGTTCGGGCAATTAAGAATGTGGAAATATCTTGATGATTCTGATTGATGGATGGATTTGATGGATTTCCTCTTAATCAGCCTCTGTGCTACTGCCTACCAACAGGGCTAACCGTTTTGTTGAAATCTACTACCTAACTACATCCATAGAGACACTGGTAGCTTCGTTGTCCCAGCGCGATGTGGTTCAAACCTTATAATGGATTGTATTATTTTTTTTGTAGCTCATTAATTATGACTCATTTGAGCAAATTTACAATGATTCCACAATAAGCATACGTTAATGTTCTTAATGTTTGTTTTGTTAATATAAATATCGTTTCACCGTTCGTTGTCGAGTCCTTTTCTTCAACCATTGAATCCATTTTCCAGCCATTACTTCTATCCATCCATTTTATCTGCTTTAAAATAGAAGGTGCAACCCATAACATATTAACCATTCATCGCGGCACGTAGACGCGCCGGTGAAATTCAATAAATTCTTAGGCACACATTTCATGGTAGATAAAGCTCATGAATCAGTAGTCCATATGCGACGCGTGAGGAGGTAGGAGCTTCGTTTCCTTAAAAAATCCACTTCGTCGAGGTGGGATGCGAGTCGAATTTCCTGTCTGATATGAATCTTCCCTTCTCGCTTTGAGGTGATGTATTTTCGTATTTTTACATTTTTACCCACCCATCGGTTACCAAGGTTTATTTCACTTCATTCCGAATAAATTTACCACTAGTGAGACAAGGGCGTACATATTATAAGCGCATAACATTTGGTTAGAGGTATTTAATATTTATTGTTCCAGTATTGTCGTATTTATTGTTCCAGAAAACGTAACCGGTGAAACATACACTCATATGCCTATCTTTTCGGGGATAACATGCGTGATGTTATGTGTTACGCTGTTCTAGTATGTATATGATGATGTATTAATAAAATATCGGACATGCACAAAAATAACCCATTTATTTCGCCTGTTACAAATGTGAACAACTAACAAGCTTAATTGGCAACAATAATAAATGATTGTAGTATTGCAAAAGTCAAATTCTAAAACAACTGAACATAATATCAGCCAACATCGACATCAACGAGAACACACCCTCGCTGGCAGGTTTGTTGCTTTACGTCGCGCGGCTGTCACGAGGGGCCCTCCGTTAAATTGATTTTCAATTTGTTTGAAACGTGGTCCGCGGTGCAGCGGCCAATAAGGAGGCGGAATGGTGGAAAATTATTTGACTGAACTTGCCCTTGATGAGATTTCAACCGAATTAAGCTACGGAATCGGACGTTGTCTCCTCGCCGATGAGACGCGAGCGACAGAGAAGCGAGCAGCATACAAGTATATTAATTAATAATTAATCCTCTAGCCAGGGCTCGTACGAGGTAGGCAGAGAACAGCGAGTGTCAAATAGTTCTGTCTTGAGAGACCTGACGTCCTTCATTTTCTACATTGATCATTCTCTTCGTACACGTTGTTAAGTATATACGTTATAGTGATAATTTTCCATTTATATTCATAGCGGTATTTGATCGCTTGTGTTTTGCTAACTCTGAATAGAACAAGCGCTGGCGGAGGGATAAACGGCCACTTCCACGTTACCATTTAAAGCTTTGAACGAACGATGAACGGCGGCATTAATGAATAGTTTGAAGCAATTAGCTCGGCAATTTTTGTGAATAGGCTTTCAGTTCAAGTGCTTTTTATACTCGTCTAAGAGTTATTTTAACAAAAATAAGTGTTTCAACGAAGGTAGCTGTGGTAAACATTTTTGCAAATGATAGAATTACAAAATTATGTTTAGATGGATGGTAAGGTGCTGTGCTTTATTACAAAAGTTATACATAGTTTACTGTATCAATGTATTTACATTAATATATATTTTGAGATGACATATGTACATATATAACACCATATATATGACATACCATTTAAAAGCATATAAACGACGACATGCCATCAATGCATAAATTGCGCCGCAGAACTATGATTTGTGGCGAAACAACAAGATAGATGGGCCGCGTAAATTGAACATAAAAATTCATTGCGAATCTCTCCCTTCTGTGACAGAAAATAAATTTCTATTAACTTCTTGAGATGTTACTTTCATTTTATTGTCAAGTGATAGGGATTAATTCGGGTGACTTATAACTGCCATACATCTGCAGTCCTGGGGGGTTGGGGGGAGTATAAAATAAAGCTTGCCCGCGATTATATTAATACGTGAAAGGGGGCTTAGACAGAAATGATCCCGGTACACTCGGTAAGCCGTCTAAGTGCCCTATCTGGAGATGTTCACTTGCCCGAGGCTGCAGTTTTTCGGTAATTTTGAAATATTTCACAACTTTTAAGAATTATACTTACAAAATATAGCGAATACCGTTTATTTTTCATGCAATCGTTCATTCAAAATAATGAAATATAGCCATTAAAATCACTGCATAAATTTAATAATTCTCAATTCAACAGGGTGCTTTCACTGAAATAGAAATTATTTAAAATCTTGATTTCTAAAATGAAATATTTTATGTAGACCTAAAATAATATTGTCTTGTCTCGTGTAATGAAACATTGTCATAGATCTTTAAACCTAAACACGAGTAGCGCTGAAACAAAACTTTGACAAATTTTGAATGATATTCGATATGTTGATCTGATAGACAGATGATGGGGGAGAGCGGACAAATGAGTGCCTTTCTGTGTTCCCGCCTCGTCGAGGGCTGGATTTAATGTCTTCGATATCGTATCAGATTAATTTTCCATCGGTTGTCTTCCATACAGTTCGTAAGTACATACTCTCAAAATTAATATTAGCCACATTGGTTAACCTTGTTATATAAATATATAAATGCTGTGTTTCATGTTTTGGCAAGGAAGAATTAAATCTTTGTTGAAGTTATTTTTCCAGTAGCACTTAAAGTATTATTATTCTATCATCATAACAAGTCCGTAAAGGGTAGGCAGAGAGTACCGATTGCCAACAATCTCTATCCTTACAGACCTGACAGACTTAAATCAATCTATAAACTGAGTAACACTTTTGAGTTTTTGAGACATTTTTGTTCTACGCTTAAATCAAGTTGAGAAAAAAAATCTGTTTCTTGCAAATAAAAATATACAAACTAAATTTAAAATTAAATATTTTTGTAATTTAGCAGTGGTGATAATGTAAATTTGGATATGATGATAGAGTGACGTATTTTAGAGATGCCGCTCTCAGCGCTGCGGAGCCGACATGCGGTGTTCAGACAAGTGAAAGCGGACTGAAGTAAGTCAGAGGAGGCAAACAAAGAGGGCTTAGTGCCCACTTCCGTTTTTCTTTTACTCATTGTTTTTCTTATTCCCTCTCGGAATTCACGGCTTTAAGTTCCGCTTGACTTTGAAAAAGTTTGGCCTTTTATCAAATATAGTAATAGTATAGGCGATGCGAGAACTGTAGCTTGCGATACCTAACCTGTAAACCCAACGTTGGGATTATGGGGAAACTCCCTTTGGGAAGGCGATGTCCAGCAGGACTTACACAGACTGATGATGATGATAATCATTAAATGTAAAACTGAATGTGATTCGATTAGTAGAAATAGGCATTTGAAGCAGTCGTTAAAAGAGATATAGCTAACAAATTAACTGTTTCTTAGACAACACACAAAACTTTATGAGATCGTATTCGCTTGCTAGTGGTATTGCAATTATTATCACCTTGCGCTCGAGGAGTTTCCTTGCTATATTAGGTCTTCTAAATATATCGGATTTATTTAGTAAATCAATGAACGCGTCAACTACTACACATGAAAATACGCATACATACACACACACACACACACGCACAAACATATTAAACCTAATGACAATATAAGCAAATGCGTTCACAACGATAAAGAACGGTATTACAACTGACTTGGAAGCGTAGCGAAAAATGTATTATACGTGACAGTGCAATTCACAGTAAATCGAATACACAGTAAGACGGTTCATAAATAGCCTTAAAGTATCCGAGAGCATAAATCGTTTGAATTTAATATCATCCCTAATTGGAGTGGAAGCGTATCTGCAACATTATGTCGTTATCAACCTTTTTTGTTGTGCATAGGCATACTACGAGGCTTGGGCTTTGTGATTCGCTCTCATAAGGCACCGGTTGCTATGTCGGCGAATTACAGCCGGGGCGAGGAAAATAAATAATTTGGAGAGTGCGCACAGGAGCTCCATAATTTGGTCCAACCTGCTCCGTTCTACCATCGGACGTCTAGACGTACGGCAGGGTACCATCCATATCTTGTAGACACCCCGCTGAACAGGACGAAACGGTTCGCTAAATCGGTTCTGCTACAGACTGCGAAAGAGTGGAATACCCTACCACCATCTATTTTTCCCGACTCATACAACCTGGCGTTATTCAAGATAAAAGTGAAGAGGCACTTTTTAGGCTAGCGTGCTACATCATAGACTGCATCCCGCTTTTCATCTGGGGGGATAGCATTCAAGCGCGACCCTAACATTTGACTTCGATATAAAGAAAGAAACGAGAAATATTAAGACACCTCAGAAGGTAAAAACACCAAAATTGAATCACTGCAACCATTACGGTAAAAAGTTCCCGGTCAATTTGCTTCACATTAATGGCATAGGTGGAACAATTCCTTTATGGTAAATTTTATTCATATTATTCAAAGAACAGTAGTAAGAGGCAGGCAACAAGACGACGATCGCGCGACTGATAATAAGAGCAATTGCGACTTCGTCACGACGTCCCGACGTGGACCGAATGTGTTTTCACTTTACACAATTACAGTGTTCGTTGGTAAAGAAATTAAAATACATTTGGTTTAAATGTAAATATGTACTAAAGCAGAAAATAATAATTTCATTGAAGAAAACAGAGTTTGAATGTATAGGCTTTGCAGGTTGTCCAAATTTAAATCCTTTATAATATACATCATCTATCTCTTTCACTTACACTTATATTATTACTATATCCTTTTTAGCAATTAATAATATTATTAACAGAAATTTAAAAAGTCTATTTCTCCCAAATGTTCATTGTTTATTCATGCGATTATGGTAACAAGATGGAGACGGTGAAGTGATATCAAAGATTTAATCATAAAAGTAATTTTAGTCACGTCAGGTTACTTGAATGTTTCATAACGGGCTACCACAGTAATACATAAAACGAGACACAAGACATTACGTATTTAAAATGTATACCTTGAGCAATTATGATGCGACAACATCAACTTACTCAAGACGTTGTGAATTAGAAGAAATGCACAATAACAATAAGGAAAAGGTGTTAAAAGAAGATTAACATTTATTATTCTCAAGGAATAGTTTATACCTGAAGATAATGAACTTCATAATGAAGCTGCTAAAGTTGAAGACAGACAAGGGTGAAAGCAATGATGTCGAGGTCAATGAGCATTGTGCAGCGAGCGAATAATTATTAGTTTGTAGCAATGGATGCCGTAATCCAGTAGCTCAAACAGTGTCCTAATCTGATAACTTTATTGAATACTACTTTTAAGCAAGAAAATTTGTGTGAAATATAAACTTTTTTCCACAATTTTTAAGATGTTACACGATCATCATGGTGCATTTCAAATACATAAGGGAGTTTTGTTTAACCACATGAAATATTTACTTAACAGTTCTCAGTGGCAAACCAATGGCTTTTCAATTTAAGAGTCCCTCCACTTTCGAAACCCATAACCCGTTACTACAAAGTCAACAACGCAGAACCGCGCGACATTCGCGTTCATCCATAGAGAAATAATGACTGCTGTAACGGTAAAGTTTCGAATGGAATGACAGTATGTCACTTAGTGCATATAGTACTGACAATGTCGCATTTGACTATTCAATGTTACTTAGTTACAATCGTCATATTATGTGACCAAAGAGGAAATAACAACTAAGATAATATTTAATGCCTTCGTTAAGTAAAATAAAAAATGTGCTTTAGGAACTTACTAAGAAAACAATCAAGTCAGTAGTACATGTGACTAACCATCTATTTGTGTACGTTTGATAAAAAATTAGATTACCATTATTATTTGCGAACGGAATATCCTCATACTTATAAAAGAAATTGCAATAAAAAATGTTTTTGAAAACTGTGGGACGCAATATAATACATTTCGAGCCATATTACAAAACAGGCTATTGAAGTAGAATTTCTGACTAATTAATATTTTTTTCAAAAGTAGCCATTTTGACTAAAGTTAAATGCCACAAATAATGTACAGCGGCTAACTGTATAAGTTAGTGTTTTTGTTTTAATATAAAGCTTACAAAACGAAAAAGCAAATGACTGTGACAGACTTAATTGTTACCGGAACCTCTTGTCATTACGTAGACGAGTAATAAGTCGTAAATGTGAATTAATGAAGGCGGGACAGGAAACGGGCACAATGGTGCACGCACCGGATATCGGGATTAAAAAGGGTCCGACCTTGTGCTACGTATATATACATATATAGGACAAGCGTAAAGTTGGGTCAATGAAAAGGACGGACATATTAAGTTAATGTAGCGCAACGGAGATTTGTCGGTTATTTCATTGTCAATACCAAACCGGTGGATGGAAATTTAGCCAATTATTTTATGTTATGATGTCTACAGAAATCAGTATTGATCACGAAACAATTATTAACTAGACAAAGAACTAAGTATGTATATTATGAATTTCCTTATCCATAAGAAAGGCACAAACAGTAATACTTGTGAATTGATAGCGAATTAGAAACCTATAATTCTCAAACAAAAATTCAAATGGAGCTTGAATTAGAGGTTCGACGAGGAAGGAACTTAGAGAAATAATTGTTTAGCTCTGACAGTAATGACTGGTTTTACCGCGCGAGCCGTGAGGGCGTTCCGATAAAACTGTGTTAGATTTCAACTTAGGCAGAGTCGCCGTTGCCCCGATTATTATTTATCCGAAAATTAT
>DVPD01000436.1:0-11457 GCA_018237605.1 Apyrrothrix (Melanopyge) sp. n. Burns01
GAAAATGAAAGTTGCATCTATTACTAATTTTATTGTTAAGTTCTGAGTGTTTCACTAACATTAAATCAAAACAAATCAAACATTCAAAATTAATTTGCTAACAAATTTACTAAAAAATAATGTTTTGATTTGTTTTTTATCTCCATAAAAAGATCATGTTGCAGTAAAGATTTTAAAAACAGTATTGAGAAACTCTCATGTTGACTGTTTATGGAGATCTTAAGTGAGGTGATGGTGAATTGGTGCAAAGTATTTTCTATGCAAAGTATTATCAGGAAAAATTAATACTTTACACTAATTTGAAACTTGTATGTTAAAGTTACACATAAGATTAATATTAACATATTTGAATTGCACATAGCATATTTATATGCAGTTCAAATCACGACCACTAATTCCCTTTCAAGTCAATATGTACACCTTTTTCATACATTTTGCACAAACTATACACTTACTTTTTGTCCTGTTATGTTTCGAATCAAATTGATTCTTTTGTGACTGAAAAACAATTACATTTTTATTATTATTGAATTGATTGGGTAAAAGGTCTCTGTGGTCAAAATAAGATGTTAACAGGAATGATAAGTTAGTGTGTGTGTGACTATAGTACATAGGGACGAATGAAGATATGAAATTTAATATTTTAATTAAAATCTTCATTCGTGCATTATCTATGGCTCGTGTTTCAAGGCATAGACAATGTTGCATGCAATCAGCTTTATTGAAGGACAGGAAGGTATGCAAGTTGGAAGTTATAAATTTTTTTTTTGATTACATATTTTTAGGTACTAATTGCCACTCAAATAATAATCCTAGTACCACTCTACAGTTTTCTGATTTGAGGGTAGTTGTAATATTTTCTTACAGGTCTGCAGTTTTTGGTGGATGTTTGGATAAAATAATATATTAATGGATTTTTCTAATGGAATTGATGTTATTTTTAAATAACAACAAAGCCATTGCTTATTGCAGTGACAAATAAAAAAATAATTGCTTTAATAATATGCACAAAGATGATACAAAAATTTTGCCATTCAATGTGTGGCATTTATTATAATAGGGGAAGTAAATTTGATATGTAAACATGATTTTTGGCAAGGGATTGCTACCAGGATTTTTGTGAAGTTTGCATAATTTTTCTGTAATAATTTTGCTGTTTATAGCAGCTTTATCCTGTGCTATATGTAGACTATGTTTTTGTTTGTAATTTAGTTTTGTATGTTATTTTCTGCATCTTAATGTAGACAACTCTCACATATCTGTTTCTGACTTTGCATGATATTTGTTTGTTGTAAGAATATATATGTTATTAAATTGGTAGGTACTTTTGTTTTATGTTATTTTCATACTATGCATGATTCTGTGTCCTTCAACGCACTCATATCATAGTTATCCCAAATAAAACGCTTTTTTGCAACGCTTTTTTGAACAGCAAAATTAGAAGAAATGTAAATCTGTTACCAACAATGTTTAGTAAAAAATGTAGACAATTTTGAAATACAACAAATCTTGGTACAAGGTGGTTCATAGGTAGTTTATTTGAATAGATATATAAATATTGTACTTTTGAGGAATGTTCACGACATATGTTCACATTTTTTGTGGCCGCCATTTTGTGACAGCCATGTTTTGTAACTTTTTATGTGACTCGAGCAACACTAGCTATTTCACTTATAACCTGGCTAAAACTTGAGTGTGAATGAGTGATTAAGCTATTCGTTGGTCGAGTTTGTTTATGTGCAAACTCATTATTATTATTTTGAGTGATATTAATTGAAGATTAAAGGAATTAAATATTTTAACGTTAAATTTCATTATTAATTACATAAAATAATGCGTTTTTTTTAATGTTATTAAATTTGTAAACTCGTTAAAGTAATAAGGTTCCGACTTTGTTTTTGCGAAAAGTTGTCTACCTTGATGTAATATGACGTTTTTCTGGTAATATTATTTAAATTTGTATACAAACTAGTACGTTATTTTTTTCAACTATTATTCGGTCATTGATCATTTTAACAATCAGTAGTTTTGATTTCTGTATAAAAAAAAACCCTGGCATACGCATTTCACGTTATTTGCTTCATTTGTACAATAAAGAATAATTTCGAGTTTACACATATCCCGATTTTATCGTTTTTGGAGTTCAGACACATAAAATTGTAAATTTTGGTCTATGATGAATATATTAGTACTTCAAAGCTTAACGATATGTCGTCTGATCTTGCGAAACGAAAACACCTTAGATATATTATAATAAATAACAACAAAATGACTTTTATTAAAAGATTTATTATCGTGTGATGATTGTTTTGTTATTTAAGATGTTCTATAAATATGATGGTCACATAGGCTGTGTTGCACATTGCTTGACTAATTTTTTTGATTGTGTGGGAGAAACAACAATTTCTCGTTCTCACACAGTCTCCCAGCAGTCTCTGTGACCAAGGAATGCAATGTAAATAACGTTTGGTAGGTGTTCAGCACTCGCTCAATGTGTTGTTGTAACCTACCAAATCTATGTACCAAGCTTCTGTTCAGTCACACCAGCTGAAACGAGGCTGAGCCCATCCGGGGGGCTCTTTCAGTGTTGGAAGGGCCCTCGATGGCGTTTGTATCGCGTTGTATGGGCATCGCTTGTCGTTAACCACTGACGTAAGTGACGGAGCACACGACGATTGAGTTTGAAAGAGAATTGTGAGCCGTCTGTGCTGAGACCATGCTGAAAAAGGCAAATTTTGTTTATTTTCAATTGGAGAATTCCTCGATTGTGCCGGTTATGGTAATGCAATAATATTTTTAGCGTGGTCGCACATTACGTCACGCGTGAATGCTCGGGCTTGGGTTGCGGCGCGCTTCGGCGCGAGGCTCGCTCGACGATTTTCTCACACCGACATTATAATAATCAATAATCTTGCTTTATTACATCACGATTTTAAAATGAACTTCGATTGAAATAAAATAGAACTCCTTGGGGGTAGTTTTAAAGCTAAATAATGGCGATCAGGAATTTCCTGAAATTTTTAAACTTAACAAGATTAAGATTTTTATCGAAGTTTGCATTTTTATTCAGATTATTGCGCATTTCTGCGTCATTTAAATCAAATCTTGTCATTATTCAGCTGGAAGTAGCACTTATGTCAACTTGCACACATAATCCCGCTATCCGAATGTGCAATTCGCGTCTATATATCAGTCTTGCTATCTACGGTGAACGGCACTATATCGGAAGCGTGAATTGTGTTGCTATTTTTACAAGCACGACTATTTGTTGTTACCATAATAGTGAGAACTATCGACATCTACTAAGGTACATTTTGACATCGGTGACTGTATTTAATATATTTTTTAAAAATTGCAATATCTTTTAAAATTAACGATAAGTTGGTAGATATGTCTAGTCTCCTTTGATGGTCCGATAAATCGTTGTTTTGCTATCCTCACGGAGTTTGCAATGTTGGTGGGAGGTCGAGCGTTATCGTTGCTTATACACATTGTAATATATCAAGTTGTTGCAGTCACCCCTCCGCTCGGTGCGTACCCTCAACCTCAACCACCGCAGGGTCCATTTTTACCTGCTCCGCCTCATCAGGCTGCCCCGCAATATGGAGGTAAGTTGAAGTATTACATTTTACAGGTGTGCAGAGTGGTGTTAGTGGTGGGATAAGCACAAAACTTACTGCATTTGCGGCACTGTAATCCCTAGTGATTGACCAACGTCTGTGTCATTTCAATATGCATTTTTTAAAATTTACCTTTACTTTTTGAATTTCAATAATAATCCCATTTTAACATTAATTCATTAGTTGCCGGCGGCTCACCGTACGGCGCAATGGCTTTCGGAGGCGCGGGCGCTGGGGCCGGCGGCGTATATGCTCCGCCGCCATATGATCAGCTGCAACACCACCAAGCCATACCAGCGCTTTCGCAGCAGTTGCCAGTGAGTATGGTCCTTGATCAATTTATACTAATTTTTTATTATTGTTCGGTAAATACGGTTAACTAATTTGCAAATGTATCTGGTTCATCATCAACATGCTGTTTCGGTTCACAGCTGCATATAGGCTTCCCTTAAGGTGGATGGGTGGAGATTCGAGAGGACAGATTCTTGCCCCGTGACAAAAAGACTAATATACCACGTTTGGTCTAAGAACTTATAAAATGAAGCATAAAGTAATTTCAAAGGGTAAATTATTTTTCGCTCTTTATCTCAGCAGATGTACAGCCCAGCTGCGGCCATGTACGCGGCGGCGGCGGCTGGCTACCCCGGCTACATAGGCTACCCCGTGCAGTACTACCCGTACTACCCGACGGCCGTGCAACCGTCTATTCAGCCTCTGCGCCCGACTATAATGATTCCGGTGAGTATAATATAATATATGTCATTTAGTGGCATAAAGGTATGTAACTATTTTGAACGTATAATAAGGGTCCTATGATATTTCAAATATTTCTGTCCCTCCGAGATTTTAGAAACTGGTACATTTTCAATTTCTTCTCTGCAGATGTTGACACTTTAGTTGTCAAATTTCCTATAACAACGTGTCTTAATATGCCTGTAACACTCAAATCACATATGCAACATGCAACGGGTATCATTGCATAGCTGAGTTTATAAAAATAGTTCTTCCGCAATAAAAACCCTGAAAGAACATTCTAGAAACTTCTAAGTAGTCGATTTGCTTACAGAACGGTTTTGAGGCGTCCGGGCGCTTCGAGGGGTTGGCGCAGACGCTGCTGCCGCCCGCGCCGCCCGGCGTGCCGCCCTCGCCCGCGCACCTCGCCGCTATCCAGCCGCACCAAGTGCTGTGAGTGACAATTAACAGTACTAATATTCCCCCTATCTCCTCTCCTTTTTCCGCCCTCTACCTCTCACTCTCTAACTCTGCCTCTAACCCCCGTCTCTTCTCTCCTCCCGATAATACTGGGACAGCAAAGGTATCAAATATATCTTTTAATTGGATAGATTTTGTTCCCCCAATACAGTAATAAAATATGATTAATTTTTACTTGCAATCATCAACTACATACTTTTTTAATATATTGCTCCGTATTCGCAGGTGGCGTTAGATTCCACGTGGGAAAGATAAACCGGGCACCGACGACAGCCAGCACGCGATGGAATCTTGTTACACATTTTAAAATAATAGTTTCGCTTGAGGTAACTCATGTATCTAGTGTTAAACAAACGTCTGAGCGTAAGACCTCTACATATATTATTAGAAGAACAGTATTCAAACTGATGGTCGTCCTAACATTTTAATGTCCTATTTATGTTTCGGGTCTTATTAAAATTCGACTACATTGAAGTATTGGCGGCATGTCAAGTCAGTGAAGATTACGTTTGATAAAGGATACGCTGAAAAAGCGGTTCTCGATTGATAATCATAATGATCCTTCCAATTAAGTACAAAAGGGCAACTAAGAGGTTATCAATTTAGTGTCTGTTGATATCATATAATCACACGTAGTCCACGTCTTGTATGAGCGTTCTTTTTTCACTCAATATCAAAACTGTGTTTGGCTGTTTTCCACGCCTTGACTCAGGTGTCATTTATATTTTCAAATCTATTCGCGTAAGAGTTGGGTAAAGATCTGATTATCAACTAGGATAGGATCGATAACGGTAAAAGTGAGCAACTTTTTACCCTTTGAATTGCCGTCGCGTGATGTATTCGTTACTGGCAGTTATTTTGCGGACTCAGTTTCACCAGTGACTACTGACATTCATATTGAAATCAATGAATATTTATTTATAAAATTATAACAATTTAATAATACGTTCAGCGTGTATATTGGTGGTGTTGCCTCAACAACGCATTACATCTCCCTAACTACCATACGAAAAACGTATTACCACCAAACATATTATCAGCAAAGCGCGTACTACGTTAATTTTTAGCCTTAATCAGAGTCCACGGCATTTCATTGTTACAACGGTGATATTTGAAAATAGATTTTAATTTCCCGCGCTTTTATCGTCTACGGATCAATAAATGAACCTATCAAAACGCAAGATAATACAATGGCATTATGTTCGCGTACCGCAGTTATCGGTGCGACAGCGTAGCCCGTTTGACATTGACTGTGATGTGTTGCCTGTTGTGTTTTGTCACTCGGTATTTTACTCGGCATCGTCATCATGATTAACTTTTTATTTTATTTAACTCCTGCTACATACGAATAGTTAATATGTATTTATATCTTCCATTATCCACATGTAGTTGCAAATTAACACGCTCTCTATATCGTTCGATAGATGATAGTAAAAAAAATTTTAAAAGTACAATTTGTTCCAGAAATAATTTGTTTATTCAATTTTAAATGTTAATATTGTGTGTATGGCAATAACATAAGTGTGAACTTATTGGGCTATACTACACATGACTTTCTGGGGCGATATAAAGTGGGTTTGCATTTTACGTTGGTAGATTGAAGTATTTGTAACAATCGTATATTAATCGATATTAATTCATGTATGTATGTGTATTAATTTTTTTTTCATATATATTAAAAACGAGTGACGAATGCAGATGGGTAGTGGGATGAATATTATCTCAATACTATAGTATTATACCCGCTCGGCGAGCGACGCCGCGCGCCTAGACTATATACGCGAGTTTTGTGCTGTCTGTTTATATATAATTATTATCATTACCGATAATAAAGTACGGTATCTTGAAAGTCCGCTTAGTCTTTGAAACACGCAAAACAAATCCAATCTTTTCGCTTTGCCGCGTCAAGATGTTTGCACGAATAGATATTTTAGAACATTCAGTTAAATCATCCCGTTAGTTTAATCATTTGTCGTTCACAAGTTGTTCAATATACTTATATATTTGTCTCGACAAACGACCAGCAGTTCGTCTAACTTATTGTTATATTTTGGGATCACGTTTTGTCATTTAAATCAATTAGGACTTGGTGCCCAAACGTGAAAATATTTATGCTTTCAAAGATATCTCTTGTTTTACATTTGCTTCTAACAATATTTATGAGTCCTACCTCGGAATCATGCTAGAAGATTTTCATAGTTAATGTTATTTATCACATATCAAATTTTATTTAGTAAATCTATTACCAGACCATTGCGAAATGCAAAAAATCTGTTACAAAAAAATCATTATATTCTACTTCGTACGTGATATATTCCAATGACATTCCTTAAACTGTATATAAATATATGTTTCATAACTGTCACACTGATATAAACTTAAAATCACATCATGCGTTATGGATATATATGTATATATACAAACCACTTATTATTACATGAACACATTTGTTTTTGATCAAAATAAAGATCTCTCACAATTGGTCTCAGTGTCATATATTACCACGTAGGTTAATAAAATTATTGTGTCCACACCTAATGTTTCCGAAATTACTTCTAGTCGCAGTGTAGCAAAAACGATAATAATTATCATGTTTTTTTGATACAGTAAAATAATACCGACAGCACAAAACATAGCTATTTAGTAGTTATTATATAATTATTGAGAAATTTGAAACGATGCGGTTGTGCGAGCGAGACGAACGGTGTGTGTGTGTGTGAGAGAGAGATGGCGTGAGTGCTCTTGTTGATTTTCTCTGTGCGTAGTTAATTTTTTTAATCATTTGAGAGTTAATGATTTAAGCCATAACTATTATTATTTAAATACATTTTTCATGTCCGCGTACATAATTTTTTCTACTACGGATTAGTTATGCTGCATTTATTTGCCTTTTGTGGGAATACTGCCATTTTCCAATCAAAGCCTGGAGCAGAGACTACGTGTCTAATTATTATCACAGTTGTATGTCACATACATGTGTATTTAAAGTATATATTTTCACTTTAAAACATTAACTTTCAAATTGAAGGAGTACTTCTTTAGGAGTTCTTATTTATGTATATCCAACGGTAGAATCATCAGCTACGTGCGAAAGGGACGGGTATACTCGAATCTCGATAGGTGACAGTGATAGCTATATATATATCGAAGTAAATGTATGGAAGGATGTGCGTTGTTTTAATCTATTATATTGTACTACAATTTCGGCGCGAGCTATAATTATACTATATTTGGACTTGCGACTTTGGATATAGAAAATTTTTTGAAAAAATGAATCAAAAATGTCATGTTTCGTTTTCGTATATTAGTAGCTAATCAACTATTTCTATATTTTAATAGACAAATGTGTCGTATGAAAGTCGAAGGTATAACTAGTCTTCTCTAATATCTATACGAAATCCCATTTATTGTTATTTAAGTTTCATTGGACACTAAGCCACATATATGTAAGTGATGAATGAAATTATATGCGTCACCAGATGTCTCCCGATCTTAGAATTACATGTCATGCGTTACAAAGACGTGTATATGTTCAACCTTACAGTTAGACGCGACATTTGTAGGTCTTTTCAAACTTATTGAATAAATATATAAAATATTACTTATTACAGACGTTGTAAGGTAGATGAATCAAATATATCCCTTTGATTCGTAGTATTAAAGGTATTCCTTCTGAGTAGAACTAAACAGTTAGACGAATGAATAAGGTGTGTAAAGGAATTAGCAATATATTTCTGTCTTGCTCTAATGTAGGATTTTACGTCTTAAAGCTTAGTTGTCGGGCACAGGTCTCTCGCACATAGCGGAGGAACCTGAACTTAATACTACCTTAAGATATCCTTGTCAATCTATGAAACTAAATGAAAATTTCATGACAATCGATGGAAACAAATAAACTTGTTTAAAAAAAATATTCTTCAGTCCCAAAACGAATAAGAAATCAGACCCAATCCGTAATTTGTGCCAAAGTCTATGAAATTGAAGTTACGATGAAATTCCCGTGTCTTTTTTGGCATAAGTGTGAGCAAGACAAGTATTTGCTGGAGAGAAACGTGGAAGTATTTCATTTGCGTGAAGAAATACTTGTATCTAGTAGTTTCTCCGATGAAAAAAGAATATTTCTTTGATGAATTGCATGTAGTATTAATTTGTTTAAAAATCTGCTTTTGTATGTGGGAATTTGTATTGTGTACTTTAAATATTATCACCGAAGACACTCATATTTATGGTGCAAAGTATTGCTTGTTGTAAATGTATTCTGATTTTAAACATATATGCAGTGTAAGCCAGAATTAACGTTTGAACAACCACATAATGATAATTCCTTTGTAGAGCATATGTGATACGAAAGTAATATAATGATAATCCCACATATGAAAACGATTTGAACTTGCAATATGCATTTTGTATTTTATTTACACATATACATTATGAACCTTTGATTTTTTTATTTTTATTAAAATCAATCATGTGAAAACCGTTCAACATTTTTCTATGGGGAGTTTGGTACGTTTGGCTTAAAAAAAGTAACTCTTTTTTCCCGCCATTACTTGCCGATCCAAAATCTATAAACATGTATGATATGTATAAACAAACCGTATAAAATGTTACATTTAATACCTATGTTGATTTTAAAATATAAATTTAATTTTTATTTCTGTGTACTTTGTTGTTTTAATTGTTTAATATCAGCTTGCTTTAGGCCTGTACTATTTTATTACAGCTCCTCGAGCTAGTTCTAAAATATGTGACAATGTAATAAGTCTCTCAGTGATAAAGTACACTCACTGCCACTCAATCATTGGAAGCAATTGATGAATATTCATTACAAATGAGTAACACAGTTATGAAACTTATCATGTCTAAATGCTTTCTTGGTTGTGGTTGTGTTGTAGGAAAAATCCAAAATCAATTGTATTTTGTTACGATAGAGCGTTAGGAAAATCTTAACATATTTTATCGAGTAAACATGTAACATGTTAATAAATACCTAATCGTATTAAGTTTACAATTGATGGCGAGAAGAACTCATATTTCAGACCACCAGCTCTTGGGCTTGGTTATTGGAACCTAATTTTCGTTTACTGATGACGCCTCACCCGAGTAATCCTGTAGCACACCGCAGTGCCAAGAAATCGAATAAGAATCGAATCGAAGCAATTACTAATGGCCCCTCACCACATTGCAATAAAAACTATTTATGGCCGTTTTTAATCTATCGAAATTGCTGACTGCAAAATCTATATGGCTATGTACATGGTTCAAAAAGCCGCATTCCATAATTACACTAATTTTAATATATTATCATTTGATTGAGTGGTATACACAGAGCATACTTTTAAGGTATTTTAATAAAACCAGTCTTGTGTAATGAATAATAAAGTTGTTCTATTTCTCACTATTTTCTCTTATCAAGTAGGGCAGGTCGGGAGCGCAAATATAAAGTTGGATCTACAGTAAAAACATAGTATTGCTTTAAAAGTAAAACAATTTTAATTTTGTCCTAAATTTCATTGTGATTAAATGTTGGTACTTATCATTCTAACACTCCATAATATGGTATAGGGACCATAGTGTGAATTAATTTTATAGTTGTGTTCAAAACCCTAAAAAAATGTGTAATTCTGTTGAATTTTTATCTGACAAATTGTTTTAGTTGTTTATATTGAGTTTTGTATGTATAAAACACTGATTTTCAAAAAATGGTTATTTCAATGGTGATAGAAATATTTGTAAGAAATGTTGTTTTAATCCATATGTAACGCACATTGTTATTTTAAAATTGTGTATTAAAATGAGTAAACTCATCGGTTGAAATCTCGCCAGAATCTCCTTTACTGTTTATCAAGATGAAAAAATACATTGTATGAATCCATTTACATAGATTTTATTAGATGAAATGATACATTTTCTTTATATATAATCATAATCAATGATTACAGTATAATATATGGAAATCTTGCAACAGTTTTTAATGAAATGTATGTAAATGGTTTCAAACAATTGTTACCTCGCGGTCCCAAATCATACGGACCGATTGGGAACTTATCGTATTGTTAAGAGTAAGTGGGGTTTCGCTCAAAACTTGTCGACTTCGAGTCTTCGTGCAATATATAGCATAATTATTATTTTGTTTCCAATAAATTTGGTAAAATTTATGTTTGTTTAATTTATTCTTGTCTATAAGGAAAACAAAAACATCGGATCACAAGTTAACTGACAGAAAAGAAAAAAATATATTCTGAAGATGGATACATATTGAATCACTTTCTTTTGTTTTAATAGTTGTGTACCAAAAAAATCCAGTTATATTTAGCTGTGGCGTACCCCTCTAATGGACGGCTTAGTCTTCTAGATATTTATTTATTTTAGGATCGCCAAAGAAACGTAAATTTCACATTTTGCAATATAACACTCTCTGTTATATTATAGGCTGCCTCGTTGGTCGTGTTGGTTGCAAGCGAGACTGCCGATCGAGAGGTCCTGGGCTCGAATTCCGGGTCGAGTACTATTAGATTTTTCTAAAATTAGAATTTCTAGTAGTGACACGGAGTCTGGAATAGTGCCCGGTGTATGGCAATAGACTCACCACCTATTCCATAATGGGACTTAAACGTAACTGGTG
>DVPD01000437.1:0-11456 GCA_018237605.1 Apyrrothrix (Melanopyge) sp. n. Burns01
AACTGGTGAAACGTGGGAGTGTACTACACTCCTCTGCCTACCTCTTCGGGGATTACAGGCGTGATGTTACGTTTACAAAACATTATGACACGGATATTTAAATGTTAACGCTTATGAAATAATGTCTACAAATCCGTAATATGTACAAATCGCAAATAATCTAATTCAGTTTCATACCCGAGACAATTAGGCTTGAAATCAAAAGTGACATGAGCGTTGTAAGTTTGTGGCATCTTCTCGCCGGTGTCGTTGTCATACACGGCCAAAGTGCTGTGCGCTTTCGAACTAGTAACGTCCAAATGCGCCTTGACCGGTGCGTGACAATGAAACACTCCTTGGAAGAACGGAATCCATTTGCACTTGGGCGTGACGTACGTAATGCCACTGTGCTGTTCCACTCCATAAAGTCCGGTTAAAGCCGAGGATAGAGAATATGCTCGCTTTGTGCTTGGATACATTACAAAAAATTCGTTCATCAACGTTGACAATGCTTCCAGGTTGCCAAAAGCGTTTTCCATCATCTACAAGAATATTATTATTAAACATTTTATGAGTATCTACGTAGCAATATGTGCATATCGTATAACAATATATCAGATGTGATCTGCAAAATACGTAATAATGAGCTCATTTCGAAATTCTAATTCGAATTTCGAAAACAAACTCACAAACTCCAGCCTCTCAGTCAGAGTTACTGACCACTGAATCAATAGGGCCAATTATTCCATTGCATTGGTTATAGCTTTAATGTGCTGGTTCCTCAGTATCATCAGTCGACCACTAACCAATTTCACAACGTCTAATGTAAAAGATGCGGTACTCGTGAGACACTTCCTTGCCCAGGTTCCTCTCCAATGAGCTTGAATGATGGTTGCTGCTTCATGCCTCTCGATCATCTTCTCTCTTTCTTCTTTCAATATTCCACACGGGAACTCCTCGGTAGCTAACTCACAGACTTTTGATACGTGAGGGAGAACTGGTGGACTTAGTAGTTGCTTCATTACTGATGGACTTACAAGCGGCCTCTCCTCTGCAGCCTACAAATAGTTGTTTATAAGAAATGTTGACGCAATATAAACCACTTTTACTTAACATAAAGGAACCAATAAATGGGGTATAAAAACTGCACCTAAATGGAAATGTTGCTTAGAACTAGAGGTGTATAATATTATCTAACAAGATCAGCAATATAGAAGTTAAAGAATTAATCGGAGTGAAGAAAAAAGCGCAAGCGCTGGGTTAAAGATTATACGGATATGTTTATCGTGATACGTAAGTATGAAAAAAAAGGGAAGCCGATGAAGAGACCTGTCTTGGAAGAAACGAGAAAATAATACTTTAATTTGGCAAGGCACTGATCCCCTTAAGCGTTCATATCATAATTGCACAAAAATATTGAAATGTAATTTTTTATATGATGTGAGTACCACGTAAGCAGCAATATGTGACCGCTTTTGCCCATACACATTATACAACCGGCATCTAACAGAATTGCAGAAATAGGTCTATATTATGCTTTGATTTTCAATTTCTCCAGTAAGTAGAAATTGTTAATGAGACCATCAGATACTGTTAATTGGCGACGAGATTATAGGAAGTAGAGTGTTAGTAACAATAGTTGCTAAAAATTCACCTATAATTAGTTACTACCAGTCCTATTCGAATTTGGTCAACGCACTGGGATTGACATGGTCGCGTGGAGCATGTGTATAAATCGATGACAACACCCCATTATCCCGAAACACAAATTGTCTGAAATCTTAACTCACTAACTAACTTGAAAGCTATGTGATTGCGGCTAGAAATAGTCACAAAATCGGCCCGCTTACGTGCACCCTAAGACCACACTGACTTGTAAATGAGAGTAAAATTCTTAATTGTTCTTCCGGCTGTTCATCAAAAATCTCAAATTCTTCGGCTTCCGGCATAACACAATCGCATGGATCGTCCTCAGCAATGTGTCTCAAAGATTTGGGAGGTTGCGGTTTAACTGGTAATCCAAAGTCGGGATCACAGAAGTATTTTCTTAAAACAGGACAGACGATTTGAAGATCTTGCGATGATAATTTCTTCATCAGAATTGTTTGAAGGGCTTGCCTAAACATCCAGTGAAGTAATGCTTTATCGTAACCAACAACATCGGCATTCCATTCTAAATCCGGTTGGTAGGATCTATGACAAAAATACATATTTTAAATTTATCTGTTGCTTTACTGCTAGAAGAGTAATATACTTTTCTGTATTTGCGTCTTACTATTCTTTATTGCAGATCTGGCTATTTCCATAATATGAAGAGGGTATGAATGTGTAAATAGCCAGTCAGACCTGTAAGTATAGAGATATTTGGCTTTTGGTGCGCCTTACCTATTGCGTAAGGTCCTTAGCGTGACGAATTAAACTGGAATGGAATTTAAGTATACCTGTAAAATTCCCGGTCCAAAGACCCTATATTTGTACTTGACTTAGTAATGCGAATCCAATTACTAAATGCACTTCCAAGGTTAGAAAGAAACCTCGAAGCCCAGGGGCACTCTCGTACTGCAGCGCAGAAAATTACATCCCTCGACCCCAGAAGCAAACTGGATTCACTGAGTAAAGAAACTTGCCAATTCATTCGAGAGTGAACCCAAAGTCTGGAATAAAAACTGTTTAATCAATTCACATATTTATGTACATGGTAAATAGAAGTTGGAATTGTGTATATGTAAATAAGATGTTGGGTTTTGCACAGCGTAAGCTATACAAAAGGTTGTAGGCGTGAAGAGATAAAGACAAAAAACCAAACCCAGCGAGTGGTGGTTGAAGTCCAATTTAAATAGGAGTAAAATATACTGATCATAAACATCAGCATCTATTGTTCAACAGCTTTCCCGACGCGTGCTGTAACTATTGATCCTCTACTGATCTCATCTAGTCACAACAAACATGAAAATTCTGTCTTAAAGTATTTGTGTATATCATACCGTCTCTACGTATTTATGCATATATAAATTCATACCTAATTTCACGCCTGTAATCCTCGAAGACGTAGGCAGAGGATTGTAGTACATTTCCACAATTCACTAGTTATGTTTACGTCCCATTATGGAATAGTTGGTGAGTCTATTGTCACACAGCAGGTACAAATACAGACTCCGAGTAACTAGTACACATTAAACATAAATTAGAGAAATCCAATAGTACCCGACCCGGGATTTGAACGCGTCGCGCTTGTAACCAACACGGACAACAAGGCAGTCAAAATAAATATGCACGAAAAATGATGAAAGAGCAGTATCAGGTCATACGTGTCCATACTGCTTAAATGAATCACCTGCAAACATGTCTTCCGGGCTTGAATCTTACTTCGATAGTTTCGTAACCCCTGGTGCTAACAAACCCTTTAGCTTTTGGAAGTTCGCAATCAACAAACCATTCAAACAATTCCAAAACTAGATATGCCGGTTCCACGTAATCGACAACAGGCACACCGCTGTTAAACAAAATCCTCGGGTGAAGCATGCTTAAGGATAATCTGAGAATGTTTTCATCTGGTCCGTCTATTTGAAGGTACAATGGTGAACACTTTGGAGCTGTTATATCTAGCGTTCTGTTCACTGGTGCCTTTGTGACTCTCACTGGTGGATTGTTGGCTACCGTCGTGTATTGGTACATTGATGGATAGTACAATACGTTGATGTTCTTTATTAATTCTTGAACCTGGTGGAAATATAAAAATAAACGAAAGATACATTTTGTGAAATAAAAAGGTAAAACACTAATTCACATTGAATACGATAAAGGTCAGATCGCCACTTTCACGGTATGACTCATACCCAGAAACGTAACAAAATGCCACAAAAGAGTCTCCGATAAAGATGATAATGCTACTGTTGCAACAGAAAATTGAAATATTTAATGGTTTTGACACTTTTGTCTAGGTACTTCTATTATTACATACAGAAAAATGCCTTAATACATATTTAACAGAAATAAAGTAAACTATTGCTACGCTCGTATTTTAAATCATCCTATCAACGAATCGCGTCGTAATTTATGCGACTATTTAGCCACATGTGTACTCATTCTGAGCGGCCAAACTGAGGACAAGATACAGCCATCATCGGTTAGATATTTTCAATATACCATTAGTTACCCAGACAATTACTGATAAAATTGTGGTTCTTAGTAGAATGAGTAAAACTATTCAGAATACCATACTGTTACTAACATTTGCCTGTGGTTTCGCTCGCACAGAAGCCGATATTAGAATGTATTCCAATAAATCACATGCTTTTGTTAACCGAAAATATAAATCTAAAATTCAGGTATGTAATTTCACTACGAACATTTAAACTTTATTTTAGCCCCTTATTGAAAGAATTTTAGAAAACCCATAAATTTGTTAATTTTTGTACTAATCGAGATGGAAAATCTGAAATTTTAGATGTGTAAATTAGCAAACCGACGAAATTTTGTACAAGTATTAAATCCAGATTTTGCTGCTGGTGAGTTAGAATTTCCAAAAACCTCCAAAAAATGGAAATCCTCTTTAAAGCACATTACCGCATTGTATTGTAGCCATTCCCGAAGATCCTCTTTCCCCTGCTGCACCACAATTGAGTTGACAATGGTCGAGCGGTTCAACTCCTTGCCTAGTTTTTTGGTCTAGAACAATGAAAGGGAAAGCAAATGATTACGTGGGAAATTATCCTTAAGTTACTTATTTTTCCAAAACAGCCCTGTGTAAAGAAAAAATTTACATAATTGTAATGTTGTAAACTTTGTAAACTGTAAATAAGATATCGCAGAGTAGGTATACGATACAAATTTACGATGACTTTTGTTTTCTTGGAAATTATGGGCGCATTTATTTTTATTGAGTGGAATGAAAGACAAAAAACTTACAAGTAGAATACATCAAGGTACTTACCGGTGGATTGGTTTTGCCGTGCTCTTCACGGAATTGAAATGTTATCTGAAAATTTATATATTGACATTGGTTATTTGCTATTTTTTTTTTTTTTTTTTATTATTAAGTTATAGGCTTGCGTTTGGATGCTATCCCACCTGATGGAAAGCGGGATGCAGCTTAGGGTGTAGCACGCTTGCCTATAAAGTGCCTATTCGCTCTTGTCTTGAATAATTCCAGGTTGTAAGAATCGGGAAAAATAGCTGCCGGCAGGCATTAATATTACAATATCGGTGATTAATGCGTTCCGACTAAACAATATTGTGCAATCCATTAGAATATCTCATGATTTTCGATTTTATTTCAACAAAATATTTTATTAACTAGTGACACGTGGGAATGTACTTCACTCCTCTGCCTGCCTCTTCGGGGATTTTAGGCGTGATGTTACGTAAAATGTATTATTACTTAGCCGCGCTTAACTTAACTGGTAACAGACTGATCGCGGTGCAGCGCAACCAACCTAAGCATAGCTAAATGCTATGGCCACCGACTGGCTAGAGCGATGCCTAGCAGTACACTGAGAAAAGCTGACGGCGAACCGCATTTGGAAGTATGAATAAATTTTTGTCTTTTGTATTTGTTTGGCCTCTATAAATTTCCATTACATGTAATACTGTTATTACGAACAGTGCTGTCAAATTTAATTGGTGCTCTTACACCAGAGTCCGAACATAGGTTGCGCGTCAGCCAAAATGATAATAATTTCGTGCAAAGCGTTATCAAAAACATCTTACAGATTCAGTACTCTGGACGTCCAACAGATGCGGTGCGTGGGACAGTTTCAGCAGCCCGTTGACCTTGAGGAACCTCGTTCTGGGACAGTCATAGGCCTCGTAAAGACCATGACGACGAGCCCAATCCACCCAGCGAAAGCGCTTCCATTGCGGAACATCTGGGAGTTATTTCTATTAAATTGGGTGGGACGAAAGTGATGACTGATGACTCAAAGTGAATTGGCTACCATTTTGTTAAAAACGAAAAAATCTGTTTGTTGCCATCGAACGTTTATTTGAAAGTGACAAATTTATAATATTACGTAAAAAAATATTTTCAGTCGAATCACCTGTAAAGTTCATCCACATTTGTACTCGTTTTATGGGGCTTTGAAGTTTCCCCCCATACATGAATATGTATGTACATTTACTTCCAATATCAGATACAGGTGACATTTGTACAATCGCGTACATAAGCTTTTTAATCCTTATTAAAACATCAGTACAAAATATATAACCATTTTCATTTCAGTGCGACACGACTTTAGTACGAGTTGCCGCGATATACACTAAATTACTTGCAGATGTAAGGACTTCTAGAAACTCCAAGAAGATTCCAACTGCCGGGAGATGACCTCGTACGATACGTTGTTATTATCAATTGCGTTAAATTTAATGAAACATAGACCAGTGCCTGGTCGCGCACTACTTTTGTGACACAAACAAAATGTATTACTCCGGAGTGCTCGTAACGAAACCGCTTAAATGTAACCACGTAGCTGTTACATACTATTAAAACTACAGTTGTTAGAGATGTAATGATTTTATTGCTAAAACTTACGGCAGCAAACTTTCTAACGAGTGGGCTGCAGGCTATTCCAATTGAGTGCTGCTTAAAAGTTTGAAACTTACAATTACATAGTATGATTATTTTACTCTACTTTCAATTACTCCGCTGGGACTCGTTAACCCACTGCTGGGGGCGGACATTACGATTACTTAACATATCCTAATAAACAGTTATCTATGCTGTATGCGTAATATATTAAAAGTTGTACAAGGTTAAGTGATTGATCGGTCATAGGGGCGTCCGACTCTCAATTACTTCATCGAAGTACAACTACCCTCATGACCTTTGATATTTATTTACTTATAGTGTCAACACCAACTATTGCTAAGGTATCATTTAAATGAATGTTAAGCTGTATCTTATTTTTTAATAATTCACAACCTTTAAAGCAACGTTTTGAGAGAACGTAGAACTTTACCTGGGGAATTCATTAACTCGGCGGATTGTAGAGATGCGATTACTTTGTAATATCAATTTATAAATTAACTTTCACTTGGCTAGTAACCAACCTGGTTCCGGTAGGGGTTTCTTGAGCGGCAGATCTCTTGCCATGGTGACGAGAAGGTTCATTTCGTGCCCTGGAGTGACACCTGGCAGCGTGTAGGGGGGTTTACCTTTTGTGTCTTCGATTAGCAGAGTCGTCATCGAGCTACGCTGTCATTATTACGGTTTAAATGGTTATTGTCGGTTCACTGTTAGTCTCCGTCGCGATCTCGATATAATCGGAGGGAGCTCATTAGGGACTACACCGGGTTGAACACAATAAATGTAATTGAATTTGAAATGGTAATTTTGGAGACATAGCAAAAAATAAAGCGGTTGGTCATTGGTTATTTTAGAAATATTAAAAACTGACTACGCTCCTCTGTATATCATTTCGGGAATTACAGGCGCTTAACTTGTAAAAAAAGTGTTTAAAAATATTAATTGTGATAGCAAATTCTTTTATATAGTTAGATATATTATCAATGAACGGAGTGTTTAATATTATGACATAATTTATGTAAACGTTTCACGGATATGTCTCAATTTAAAAACCTGTGCGAGAAAGGAACTCAGAACTACTGACTTGTAAATATACGCATTTAACTGAATTGCGCATGAGTCTATGGGCAGTGGTGTTCATTGAACATAAATAATATTGTATGTACATTAACGTCTGTTATCCAATATATATATAATATATTCTTACCCTAACAACTGAAACTTCTTTATTCGTTGGTTTCTTGGTACTTTTCGAGCGTATCGTGCTTGCCAGGGTCTCGTCGTCTTCGTCCCAGGAGAACATCTGCACCTCACCAGTTATCAAATCCCACATTTCTTCTGGATCTGGTATCATTTAATGGAAGTGGGTGTACATTTCGGTGTTTTCAAATATTGTACAATTTTAAAATTCGTTTACTGTGCACTTACATTACTGTCTCGTTGGTCGTGTTTGTTGCGGCGCAACTGTCGACCGAGAGGTCCTGGGTTCAAATCCCGGATAGAGTTGGATTTTTCTAAAATTAAAATTTCTAGTAGTGGCTCGTAGTCTGGATTTGATCCAAGTGTATAGCAATAGACTCACCACCTCTTCCATATTGCGACGTAAACGTAACTGGTGAAACGTCGGAGTGTACTCTGCCTAGCTCTTCGGGGATTACAGGCCTGATGTTACGTTCAATATATACAATATTTACAATTTATATTTTTCATTTAAATTTAATATCTATTGGTATTTGGAAGATAACATGTATATTTGTATGTCAATTGACTAGCTAGATGGCTTCCTCATTTTGCGTATTCGTAATTGTTTTAAAATAACTGCCATTACAATTCATCAATAACGTTACCAAATCATTTTAGTGACACGTTAAAAACATATCTAAACGTTGAAATAATGACCTACCAGGAATTTTTAGGTAGATAATAATATCAATAACCATTATCACAACAAAAGCAAGGAGTGAAATTAGTAAATGACAAAATAATTACGTTCAAAAAGCGGCACATCGAAGGTAAACGTGTTAAATTAATGGACGGCGGTCGACCGCTTCGTTTTATTTCGAGCTAAGCGCCTGACTCTAGCTAATAGGGAAAAGTGGGTTCACCGCAATTGCAGAATTTATTTCACCGGGCACCAGCGACAGTTATTAATGCACTCTAAGGAGAAGTATTTCTTTGTTGCGACTTGAGAACTGGTGGAGTTATCAGGCGATATTTTTCTGTGAGTTATTGCTGGTACAATTATTATTATATCACCACGCCAGGTCCCTAACGGGGTACGCAGAGGGAACGGAGTGCCAAATATCTCTATTCTTACAAACCTACTTGTTTTAAATCTATTACTCTGTGTATATACGCACAACAACTTTGTAAATTTGTTACAAATATATTACGTAATATGATGTATTACGTAATATATTTGTACTAGACAAGTAAAGAGTCGATATTACTATTGCCCAGAGAAGCGAAGCGTCTGCACATATTATGGGGAGGAGACGAGGCAATCGTAAAAAAGCTTTTTGAAGAAGTGGGTGTGCAGAACAGCTTTTAAAACAGCAGTGACATACTATATTCTCAGTCCGTCCCCGCTTCAGTAATCTTGATAATGACGACAAATGTAACTTCAGTTTCATTGAAATTTCCACAAATATTTCAATGGCCTGCAACGACTTTTAAACCTTATTATTATGAAGTTACTAATATTACATACAAATAAATACGTACGTAAGATGTAGGCAGTACGAAGAGATAGGTTGAGGAGTATAGTACACTCCCATGTTTCACCAGTTACGTTTACGTCCCAAAATGAAATATGTGGTGAGTCTATTGCCATACACCGGGCACTAATCCAGACTCCGAGCCACTACTAGAAATTCTAATTTTCTAGAAAAATCCAATAGTACTCGGCCCGGGAATTAAGCCCAGGACCTCTCGATCGGCGTTCGCACTTGCAAACAACACGACCAACGAGGCTGTCAAATACACACAGTTGTAAATAAAGCTTCCTCCGATTCACAGCTCCTCCATATTTATATTAAATATTATTCCGCTACAAATGTAATAAATTTATTTCACAACTAAAGCCAAACAGCGTACGCCAGCGGTTAAACGGAGCGAAAACTGGCATGGAAAAGGAAGCTGCACATAAATCATCGAGCCGCAGACTCACCAGAGATATGATAAGTCAAGTTCATCCCCCCAGTGAGGGCATGTAGTACATCAAACTCGGGCATCAATTCGTCTTCCGAGCAGTGTAGGTCTTCGTCCGAATTCATGTCAGGTGCTGCCAGCTTCAACAACGCCTGTTAATTTTGATTAGCAATTAAACATTCACGTGTTGGGAATGTTTCAGCGGGTGCTCGGCTGATTAATGTGTAATGGAAGTGACATAGACAAACAGTTTTATATTAGTGTCATATTACATTTATTGTATTGTAACATTATTATATTTGTATTAGTTTTATATTACAGTATAACGTAAGTAATACTATGTCTATGTGGTTTGTTCTTGCCGACCGAAAAACCACGTATAACGGTTAAAGTGTTACTGGTATGATTTCATGCGGGATCTGCAAATGAACTATAAATTTACGTAATTCTTTCTGGCCTTGGTTTTAATGCGCATGTCATTATGTTATCTATGGATTCGTATAACACTGAGACAATGAGCGTGTATCAGTATTTTGCAACTTATTCTTATATCATATTGAGTGTAAAATAACTTTGATAAAATCAATAGCTTTTACAAAAAATATTCTTACCTATACCTTTATATTACAAACCACTAGAGTAGGCTCAGATTGAGCTTATTTTCTTCAAACCGGGTTGTCACAGGGTCCGTGTTCATTACACAAATGAAAACTCGACATCGGTATTTGGTTAACTATATAAATAAAGCTACGGGACAAAAGCCTCCCTAAGGCGATATTTTTCTAACACCATTAGGGAATATAGGGAGCGAAGCAATACGTTATTCGAGAGAAGAATCGGCAGTAGATATGTCGGTGCCAGAAAACGGGGTAATTTTTTATGCCGCTATGTATATATTGGTAGGCAAATAAAAGTGTCCACGTTATTCGTAATAAAATAAACGAACGATCTTTGATACTCAACAAACTTAACTCAAGGCCCTTTTGAGTAACGGCACCAACTCATTCCTTTATCAAGGCCATTCTGCGCAATTACGCATGATTGCTGTATGCCTTTTGTCAGGCGTTTTGTTATGTGCAAAAACACGACTTTAATAACATTACGATTGATCTTATTATGGACACCCTTAAAACAAACTGTGTAAGTAGGGACCATAACTATGTGAACAAGAGGAACTATATCAAGTTAAGTTTTCATATACTTCACTACACGAGTGTTGCTAAGGGAAGGAGATTGAGGTTAGGAGGGGGATAGGAGGGGGAGACAGGATAGGATGGGGGAGCAAGTAGTGGCTGTTATAATAAATCGTGAAAGCTGTGTATGTTCGAAATGTTAAAGTCCTAGATTAAAAGAAATAATCACCTAGTAATATTTTACATCGAACATTTCAGTCTCGAATACTTGAACCAATAAACCATTATGGAATAGACCAGTATCGAATATTTGCTGTTTGTTTCCCAAATACAAATAAAATAAAATAAAAATACTGGTTTCGACCCAGAACGGTGTAGATTATTTTAATATTCAGTTTTACAAAAGCTTAACGATTACCCGCAAAGAAACAGCTCCCTGACTTTGAAGAATGTTTGTTACACAATAAAGGTTGTAAAAGAAATTCAACAATAAAACGACAAAAAGGAACGGTGCTCTGAGTTTTTTACCGGCTGTTCTTGGTCGCCTTTAGAATAGTAGTGGATTAGGAAAACATGTTTTCTACCTCAGAATCTTTGAGTTCCCGTCTTGGACTACATTAAATATATTCATTTCATTTCATACATATGTTCATTTCAAAATATGCATCACT
>DVPD01000438.1:0-11455 GCA_018237605.1 Apyrrothrix (Melanopyge) sp. n. Burns01
ATTTACTTTCTGTTTTTATGCTACATGATATGGCAGGTTTTCATCAATATATCACACAAAAGGCACTCTCTGCCAACAATGTGTTCTGTGAGGCGTCTACATTATGAAGGAATTATTTATCGGTTCCAGTTTCTGATGTTGGCCACTTTATTGTGTGCAGCTCTCACTGTAATTGGATTTATACTGGGGCAAGTGGCTGAGGGGCAATGGAAGTGGGACGAAAAGATTGAATTAGAGTATACATCTGCATTCTTTACTGGTGTATATGGTATGTGGAATATTTACATCTTTGCTCTCCTGGTGCTCTATGCTCCGAGCCACAAGCGTTGGCCAGTCAATGAAAATACATCCGACACACAGAATCTGAGTGAGGAAATTGAATTCAACCCATTGTCCAATGAGGGAGCTACCAGTGAAATTTCATCGTTGACTTCATTTATTAGGAAAACAACCATAGACTAAGTCTTGACTTGCAAACAATTAGATCTCATTAGAATCTTTTAATTCTTATAGAGCTTTTAGAATCGCTTTACATATTTGATGCAGGAATAATATTAGTCACAGTGACAATTTGTATTACGATATTTAGTCATTTTAACTTAAAGGGTGTGGTACTCCATTTAGACATCTTTATCTTGTATGTAGTTCTAGGTCGTAACATTGTTTAGTGATTCATTAGTAAACCAACTTGGCTTTAGTATTTTCGTTTTTCACATTTATCTTTATATAAAAATATTTTTAGAAGGTAACCTATTTATCTAATTTAGTAATCTCAGGTATATTTTGATGTGATTCATATAAGTACTTCTCTAAGGAACCGGTAGTGTGACCTTGAGAGCCTGTGCGCTCAACCATTCAGAAAACCGTGCTTCCGAGAAATATTGTAGGACTAAGATTTTAGATTAAGATTAACTTTTTTTGCCATTTAAACATATAATTTATATTTTCTGTGATAATATATGCCTTTATTGTAACTCGCATTTTGTTGTACGTTTACTGGCAGTATTGTAGTGTAAGGCGTTAGCGAATGTTGCCACCAATTCGCTCATTTACCCTATTTATTCGCAGTATATTTATGTAACAGTAGTATGATTACATAAAGTTTAACGTAGTTATAGTTCAGCGTAGTTTTGGGACTCGCGGTTTCGCGGATGTTATTAGCGCAGTTTGTAACCGTTCAATTATATTAATAAATTTTCTTATGTGAACTGTTATTTTGTTATTTACTTGACCATTTTCAAACAATACACATAAATATAATAATGAATTTTCCCGTCAACACCTGTTAATGGACGTCATAGAATAATATACTTTGCACCCTTGTTATGGGGTTAACACACGGGTATTACCATATTATATTTAACACCGAAACATATTGATTGACACTTTGAACATTATACTTTAAAATTCATACTTATGTTAGAATTTCAGTTAACAACTTTTGCTACAATATAATAATTGTAGGAAAAGTTACAAAATATTAAGGCCCAGTGAACTTAAACACTTAATGAATATCGTTAGAGATGCCAAGTAACACACATTTATATTTCAGTTTCATTCCATTAAGAAAACTGAGCCTTTAAAAATTATTGGACAATTAAATGTAATATTAAAATATGGTTATTAATGCGGCTTTCTCAATGTTAAATGTATTTGGATCTCATTTCATAAACCCAAAGAGATTTGCTACTTTCAACCACTTCCATATTTCAATATTTCAGAAAATACTGTTATTTTAAAAAATGTGGGCACAAACAACACCATAATGATTATTTCTAATATAATATATACCAATGCTCCTGCTGTAATCCAGCTACCAAGTTTTGGAGGAAGACATAAAGTATGTTCCTGTACTTATGTACGAGTGTGTCCGATTGCCCGCCTGTCAGGGCTTCATTAAAAAAAAACCCCTTGGCGCTTAATTGCATAGGCGTTTTTGTTACTGGGTAGTAATTATGGTGTTATTATTTTATGTATAACGTCAATCTCTTTTATGAATATGTACCACATTTAAAATAATAACTTCTAATTAAGACAATATTGGTGCTGATATTTTTCTGTTTACGAATATTTTAATCAGTTATTGTAAAGATTGACATCATAACAGCCCGCAGTTCACGCTATTATTTACCTTGGTTTCTCTGTCTGTGGATTCAAGTTTGCGTGAACTGTGAATTCTCGTCAATTAAATTAATTAATTGTTATGAAATTTATGTCGCCATTACTGCTCCCAAGTCATTAAGATCTAATGATTAGCCTAATTGTTTTTTTTTAATAATGAGGGTCATCCCACATATTAATTATCTGACTAAGCCGTACACGTTCTTTTATTGAAAATGGTAGATGAGAAAAAATATAAGGAAAACATATTTTTAGTCTCACGAAAATTTAACTATTCAATATCTTTATATATTTATACGTATATTTCAATATCTTTATGCTACAGCATATGTTACTATACATATATACAGCATGTTATCATATTGCTAGAATATATTTCTTTGAGAGCAGTAACAGGTTGCTTAAACTCATGGTATCAGGAGCGCCGCACCTTCCTTGGTGGATGTTTCAAGATAAAATGAAAGAACCGGGGCACGATCAGAGGAGATGCATTTGTTGTTCCGAGGGAATTATTATCAAAATGATTGATACGTGCACGTGTACCCGCCGGTGTGAGCCGGGCCGAGGTACCTGCGTGCATCCTTAGACAGTCTCGTCATGTAAATGATAAGAGATCACTATTGACTGCTTCGTCGTACTTCACCTCCACGCTCGGAACTCTCATCGAGGCCGAGGTGATGTTTTGTTCAAGAAGTTTGTCTATTTAGTATAAAACATTAGGAGCATCTAAAGTTTACAAATTCAACTTTATTATGAACTCGATAAATTTCGATATCGATAATGATAAATTTCTTACAAACGAATTTTACTCGATTTTAATAACTGTCACTGTCTTGATAGACTAGTAATTTATCGTTGTTAACTCTAAATTTACCTAAAACTATACCCTTAATTTAAACAATGACCATTTCGAGACACCACACGGCAAATCAGCGGGTGTGCTACAGTCCAACGACTGATACGTACACTACATATAAATGTATTATTTGTATCTGTTTTTTTTACTAATCTCATCTCGTCTGATCTGGACAAACGGTCAACGTGGACTTTCAAAGGCGTGTTAAGTCGGGCGGCGGGAAGGTGCGGCGGGGCGCAGGGCGCGGGGCGAGGGGGGCGGGGCACGTACCTCGGCAGGGGTCGTTCTTGACGAGGAACTCGTCGAGCGCCACCCAGCCGCCGCCCACGCGCACCATGACGGTGGAGCGCAGGATGCGCACCAGCCGCAGCTTCTGCGAGTCGCCGAACTGCGGGCAGCGCGCGATACTTACTGGGTGCTTTGCGATTACCTATGCTCCTTTTGATGGCATATTGTGGTATTGTTGTCGAGTGCCGTTGAAACTGTACTAATTACAATATAGAGTAAAATAATAATACTATCAGTTCTTTTATGTCGTCGCGCCTGGTCCGTTACGGGGTAGATAGAGAAGGCCGAGTGTCAAGATATTTTTATCCTAAGAGACCTGATGTGTTTCTTCTATCTTTATCACAATCTTCATGCAACGATTAGAAAATCTTTGCAATATTATTCCCTCTAAACTACCGGAATATATACAAGCATTGACAGAAATTCCTGAATAACTTGACATTCGATAAAATATTAAATCTTTTGAAGAGTTCATATACAGTTTAAACGAAGAGTCTTTTGATAACACTGATAAATTACGTGACGTTCTCGAGCTATTTTCGAACGGCGATCACCTATTCTTAACTGGATAATTGTTCATGTTTGGATTCAAAACACTCAAGACTCGACGGAGCCACGCCTACTACGGAAGGCTTACATCCAAAGGCTCGATCCAGATTGACTGAATGAAACGCTAACGATTGAACGGCACGGAAGCACTACATAAGAGATGAGCGGATACTCACGCGGTACTTGCCCTCGCCGACCTGGAAGACGCGGAACTTCTGGCGGCACGTGCACAGCATGACGAGGCGCTTCACCTCGTCGTGGATCTTGTCTGCGTCCGTGGGCGGCCCGCGCCGCTCCACCTGCGCGCCACATTACTGTACTGAACTTCACTCCATACTCCAATATTTCAAATATAGGGACTGATAGTACAAATCGAAATTTAAAACGCCCAGTCACAACGAAATTAACAAAACTCGATGTAATTGAAAGCACTTGTGATTCCATAATTTTACATCTCTTGAAGATGTCAGTTTATACCACGCATACTTTAAAATATTAAAAAAACGGTACTTTTTAACTTTGCGTACACCGTTCTAATTAACTCAAATGCAAACCTCGCTGCGCGGTACTTAGACATGCAGAGCGGCGATTTATGCACATTCTAATACTGGCCACAACGTTCTAGAACTTTCCAACTAAGTGATGCGCTCGCATTCGAAAAGTTAGCAAAGAAGGGTCAACCAGGGTAAAATAAGTTACCCAGTCCGGGCGCAGCGCGGCGATGAACTCCTCCCAGTCGATGAGCCCGCCGCCGTTGCGGTCGAACAGGTCGGCCACGGCGCCCATCTCCAGCCGCGACGTGTCGAACTCTGCGACAATCGACACGCTACACTCCATCTCCCTACATTCTATATGCATTGATATTTTTTATCGTCAACAATTTTATTACAAACATTCATCATAATACAGATCTTGTGGTGTGGTGTAGGCAGAGAACACGGAGTGCCGAATATATATCCTTACAGATCCGTACTTTTTCCTTTGTTCATTACTATCTTCATACGGGGAGTGCCAAATTTATCACGCTATCCGATTATAAATTGAAAACGCTATGTTGTGGCATAATAGGAAAAAAATAACCAAATGACGAAGAACGAACGAATGAGTGACCGCTACTCACTGGTGTTGATGATGCCGTCGATGAACTCGTTGCGCGGAATGAGGCCGTTGTTGTCCTTGTCCATCTTGCGGAACAGGTCGGTGAGGCGGGACTTCTTGTGGTTCATGAACTTGAGGAACTGGAGGAACGATAGAGATCATTACTTAAAATAGTCTTTTCACATTTACAAGTGGTAAATGCAAATATAATAATCAATATCTTGGGACATCTACACACACCACCGTCTAATCCTACAGTAGGCAGAACTTGTTTGTGGTAACCACACGGCAGATTAACTCCAAATACAACTATAAATATATTCTCCTACAGATACCTTTTTTTTCGACTTTGTCACCACATAAATATTGATCCTGAGTGGGAATCGAACCCACCACTCTCAGGTAATGCCAGAGGAGTTTGTTATTTAAAAAAAACAGGACTCTTGACCTCTCTCGGCAGTCACATTCCCTAACTATTGTATCAAACGGGGCAGTCAAATTAATATAACGTAACCATTCTCAGGAGCATTCAGTACTGCGGGAGACTGATGCTACTAGACAGGAGAACGACGGTTTTATTGTGAAGTTATTTCTATTATCTTAAATCAAATATCATGGGGTCGAAGTGCAATAGCAACTCTTACTTCCACGGTACTTTAATGCCAAAGAGAGACAATTTGTCTAATAACTGACAATGGTTTTTGGTTTACAAGTTTTTTTTATCCGTTTCGAGGTGGAGAAGGAATACGTCCTCCGATCCCTATTGGGATACCAGGGTGTCGTAGGGAGCAACTAAACCCGGCGCTGGCAGATCTTGGCCCGCCTGATAGCAGTCATGATATGCGATCCCCAATCCGTATGCCAGCGAGAGGCTTATGAATAAAAACTCCTTCGGGGAGGCTTAAATCCAGCAGGGGACTTAAACAAGCTGATAATGATGATAAGTAGATATGAACAGTAAAATCAATGTTGGCTGTTTAAATAGCGTCATGTTTGAGGTTGGATAAAGGTCCTCTGGTGTAGTGAATATGACAGGTGTGTAATAGCAAAGGTGTGGTGAGCGTACCCTCTTCCTCCAGTCGTCCCAGCTGAAGTTGGAGACGCGCTGCAGCTCCTTGAGGTGCGCGAGGCGCTCGTGCAGGCGGCGCTGGCGCTCCCATGCCAGCAGCCACACCGTGCGCCACTTGTCCCACAGCTGCTTCACGCGCGCCGACCGGAACTCCGGCTCCGCGCCCTTGCTGCGTTCCGAGGTACACTTTCACACATTCGCCTCTCACAACAATATTTGCCCCCGAGTACACGCTTTCTATGCAAGCGTGCTACGTCATAAACCACATCTCGCCTACTATCGAGCGATATCGTACTATTAATCGACTATTAATAAGAAAAGTCTTTAATAATATTGTCTGGATTTTGAATATTGTGCCTTTTGCCTGTATTTCCCAAGAGGGGTAGGCAGAGTAGTGCAGTACACTCCCACGGCTCACCAGCTACGTTATACGACCTACCATGGAATAAAGAGGTGGTGAGCCTAATAAAAAAACACGTACTTAACAGATAATGTAAATCATTGCCTAAAATAAAATCTGACCACTTAACGCCATGTGATTTGTTTTTCTGTAGCATAGCTTATGTGAAATTGTTGATATTGAAATATCATATATTTAAAATTCTCGATAATCACAACATTTGGTTTTAATGACAGCCATAATGTAATTAAATTGATCATATCGCATATTCGCTCAGTAACGGCGTAAATATGGCTGTAACGATGAATGTAACAAACTTTTATCTTGAAAATACAAAAAAGAAATCCTCGAAACAAGCCGGAGGACACTCATGCGTTTTTTAAATGACTCAAAATAATGCAAACAACTACTTCAGAAGATGCACATTGTAGGTAATAAAATGCTTTATAAAATACAAGCGAAACACAAACAAACCAAACCGTAACAAGACCCATATATATAAATGTAAGTAAATTTGTATATGTAATTCCAATTTGTAACCACCCGCCCGTCGTAGCAAATGTAAAATGAATAACATGTAATTCATGAAAAGACCACAGTTGGATTTTACGCACAGTAGGTTAACGAATAAGGGTCGTTACAGACGGGAGCTATAATATATAGGTACATATACTCTTTCGGACATCGTCAATATATGTGAACAGATATAGCAAGACATATTTTTGCTCGATAGTGACCACGAAGACAGATACTACCGCATAGTTACCGTCTGTGGTAGTTGCTGCAATATAACATAGCACAGTATATTAATATATATTATAGCTCCGCCTGTGAGGACCGTGGTACTATCGTGCTGCTTACCTCCCCTTGGGCGGGAAGCGCGGCCCGTAGTGCGGCAGCGGCCGGTCGGGCGAGTCGCGGCCGGGGCTCACGCGGCTAAAGCACACGCAACACTTGTAAACACACCGGGACACAGACAAACCAGTTATACAAACCCGGCCCGTTGGGCGTTGTTAGTCCTCGGTGACGTGGAGCTCCGGTGCGGTTAGCTCACGGACCTACCATGAGTTCAGTACAACACAGAACTAAATTATTAGTCAATGATATCTACAAAAAAATTTAAGATAGCATCTAAAACGACATTTTTAACATTATTATTTTTATTTGTACAGTATAGCATTATGATTTATCTACAATCATTGAAAGATTGTATCAAAGGTCCTACTGATAATTTTGTTCTGTGATTGCAGCTACGGTGACAGATGAAAACAGAGAATAGTGCTACAAACCCTTATGTTAGTTGCATTCCCGGTGATTTCCGCGGCAGTGATGTTAATTGTTTAGTTCGGAATTTTAAGTTCTAAATAAATAAACGTGTGTTTGCAGCAACGGTGGGGTTAGGTTAGGTTATTAAGAATAGTATTGAAATACCATATATCAATTGTTTATTTATTTTTTTAATTTATTTATTTATTAGTGATACGAGTCAAAACTGATTACGACTATCTATCGACATTTACAATACTCAGAAGTAGATGTTTTATGTGAATTCAAACAAATTTTCGAGATTTTCCAAACTGTTTGTCAAAATGACTTATAACATACCATGGCGAAATATACCACCCTTATCGAAATCCCTTATTTCAAATCCTAACCAGTGGTGCTTGTTTTGATATATTCCTGTCAGTTGAGTGTGGTAGATAGACAATAATATTTTAGGTGAAACTGAGATAATATATTTTAATAGGTCATTCAATGCACTATACTTCATGCGTTATACACCTAATAATAAGCTTAACGTGACATGCGAGTAAATAATATTAATTAGAGGGAATGAAATGGCGTGAATTATGCATAAACTAAGTACTGGGGAATTGAATGACAATGGGAGACATTCCTATGAAGTGTGTATATGTGAGTACGTATATTATGGTTTGTTAGAAAGTTGTCGTTTAGAAGCGTTAGATTTGAATTCGGAACGGTTTGAAGTGACTCGATTTAAACATTTCAAATTGAACCACATTACATTTTTGACACAAATTTCGGCATCATGTCATCACTTGTTATTGTTCCACTGCTGGACGCGGGGCTCCTCTCAGAATGAAAAGGGTTAGATTAGAAGTTTTACAATTCAGCTTAGCACTCGGATAAGTTCAAGTTATATTTATGTAAACACTTAAAACTGTTTTTAACTTGAATCTCTTTTTTAAAGTGTAAGTAATGTAATTATCTAATATGTACTATTCAAACAAAAAGCACTAATATACTTGTGCAGCCAAACTAATGTACTTACAAAAACCAAACTACATTTTTCAAAAAAGCTTTTACGTAAAAACACGTGTTCTGGGAAGTACTTCAAGACTAACTTTTAAATACTGTTAATCAGTAGTAATAATTTCATTCTGTTTATGTAGTCTTATTGCATTACGTTTAACGCATATAACACACAGAAATAAACTTGACACTCGCGTCGAATGCATCACCTGACTCCACCTATCAATATGTACACAGGTGCTTTCATATTAAAATGAGACTAAAAATACGAATTTAACGAATATTTTCTGCAGCTAGTACTTTATTATTACGTCACCATAGGAGGGTGCCTAGTTAACTTATGCGTGTTATATACCAATAACACATCAATGCCCTGTCCTACATTTGTAACCGAAAGTTTGGATACGAGTTTAATTTTTATTATTGTTCGTTTCATTAAACACAAGGCACGCTGTCAGTCGTGATGCGCTGGCACGCTGCAAGAAACTGCACTTAACAAACAAGTGCCATTAGCAATTATATTTTCACTGCTGCGTACTTCTTTGTACAGTCTACGCACAGGTTCGATAATTTTGATACATAATTACATAACATGAAGTTGATTTTTATAAATACTTAATTTTACTTAATAATCCTTATAAAAAAGTTTTAATGCAAATGTCTTTACGTAAGATCACACCTGTAATCCCCGAAGAGGTAGGTAGAGGAGTGTAGTACACTCCTAACTGTCTTTAATAACTAATAATACGAGTGTATGAGATATTTTTATAGATATTATTATTATTAATGAAAAAAATCTTGAAGTACTCCCCGACGTATAACTACAGACAAACACACAAACAAACAACTAAATCTATACAATCCTAGTAATGAAACCACATCAAACCTTCCTCTCCTACTTCGACTGTGAATCCTGGACCTTCGGGACGGCGAAGCGAGTGACATGGACGAGACAGAAAGCCACATTTACATAGGTTAGAGCGGGATGGAGCTACGTGTGTCGCTCGTTGCGACGCCAGGGAACGATATCACCAGTCCGTGAGAATAACTTGTATGAGTGTAAACACACGGGCACAAAATTGATATGTCTATCCACGCATCAAATCAAATGTCCACTGCTGCACATTGATCAGGCTTTAAATAATCCGATACTGAGTCTTGTGAACTAGCGGTTTTCGACTGTTCTCCAATTTTTTACATCTACTCAGTACGGGTTCAAATGATATTCCTTGTTTTGTTTTTATAAATGTCTACTTATGGAAAGGAATAAAGTTCTGGTAATATCGCACCCTGGAAAAATGTACATATTTATCACATAAAAGCCACAGTGAACATTAAAATCCCAGTATTTAGCAATATAGATCAAATGTAGAAAAAAGATGAAAATTTATTTTTTTATAGATCCGACAATCGAATGTACAAATCGGTGTAATGTGTATGAAAAGTCAATTCAAATTTGGAATGGCTAAAAATAAAAATAATCATGATTTCAATTCAAAGTGATTAATTTTTATTTTATATTATTATGAAATTAGCAGCCGCAGTACCACACAACTATGTATTAATTTAAAAAAAATAATAAATAAAACATGTAAGTTTTTGAACAGCAGAATATATACAATAATACCGCAGACACATTATACCGATTTGTGCTTCGCTGCAATTCAAATTTCGAACGTTAACTATTTTAATCGTCGACAAACATATACATGGAAACGATTTAAACGGAACAAAAGTGAATAGAATGAAATTTAAAAAAAAGCCAATGGAGTGGTCGCAAACAAACCTGTACCGCCTGGTGCCGTAATAGTCGGGCGAAGCGGAGCGCTCGCGGTGCAGGTCGTGCTGCGAGCCGCGCCTGCGCGCACGGGCGGTGACATCACGGCGCGGAACGGACATTAAGTGGCCAGCACGCGCACGAGGCGGACATGTTTATGTTAGGTTGCAATCTAACATTGTCTTACAATTAGATTAAATTGATAGGGAAGAAGTTTGGTTGCGATGTGTGGTCGAAATTGACCGCTGACCGGCTGTTAAAAGTTTAAAATTTTGACAGAAGTAAATATTAATCGGAAGAAGGCGACGTACTTAACTTTTACCTGGCTCATACTGAACGTATTGATTAAGTTATGTACGTGACAGTACTCGAATAGAACGTTTGTATCCTGAATGAAGTAAATATCCCTCCTGTTTTTATATTTTTGGTAACATTTTATAACATTACTTATTTAGCTTGTCTACGCATCTATCGCATCTTCCCTTTTCCATTTAATCTAAGATTTTACAACAACAGAACTCTTCACATTTTATTACTTATAACACAATTTGAAATAAAACACGTCTCTGTGCAAACTTGATGTCCGTTCCGCGTGAATGAATAATATAAACGAAAAATTATTAAAACAAAGATAAAAAAAACAAATGAAAAGAGAGTGATAGATAAAACTAGATTTGTACACGAATAGCTTAGCGACGCGGTAACTCCTTGTTCGCCAAATGTCTACAGAAAATTACAACGATATGAGCGCCCGTAAATGTATCACAAACACAAGCAGCGATGGATGTGAACACTCGAAGGTATGGTTCATGACGTTGTTGAAACACAATGCAATGTAGACTTTACGCAAAGTGAATAAAGTCGATTTGAGCATGGTGCACGAAGTGAGCAAACAAGTAGGGCGTGCCGCGACACGTACCCGGGCGCGCCCTTGGCGGCGCTCTTGGCGGACAGCTTGCGCGGCGTGGCGTCGCGGCCGGCGCTCTGGCTCTTCACCTGCGGAGGTGTTCCTTACTACTACAC
>DVPD01000439.1:0-11454 GCA_018237605.1 Apyrrothrix (Melanopyge) sp. n. Burns01
GTTACATATTTTCATCTTGTATGCATTATTTTATCTCTTCTTATTCGTATACTTCATTTCTGAAGATCATGCCCAACCTGGAAAGCTTTGGTGGAGGCTTTGACTAGCTGCTTCCATGCTTCCCTGTCGCCAGCTAGACGTGGCGCTTCGGTCACCATGAGTGCCATCACCTCTCGCACACAGTCAGGCCAGCGTGTTGGTGGCCGCCCTCGTGGTCTCTTTCCCTCCACTTTGCCAACTATGACCAGTTTATCGATATTATCTGGTCGTGTCCTAGCTATGTGACCGTAGTACCCAAGGATCCGTTGGTAGCAGATTGTGGAGTGCTAGATCTTAATTCTTAGCTGGTCGAGAATGGATTTGTATTTATTTTATACGTAGCAAATATTTTTCTTTTCCTTTAGTAACTTGACATATAGGTCCAGCCGCCCTGGTAACCTAGTGGTTTGGATTTCAGACTCTCACTCCCGGTCACTGGGGTTTAAATCCTGACTTTACAAAATTGTCTGTTTTCACACTTCAATATCAGTTACTCTAGTGATAAAGGCAGACATTGGAATAGTGAAGAAATCTCCACCCCTTAGAATATTCCATAACATTATCTATTGTGCGTGAGGTCTTCCAATCGGCACGTGGCCGGCGTGAGAAGGATTAAGGCCAGCCTATAAACTTAACCTTTGTCATTCTCAGATGTGATCCGTATCCAGTAGTGAAACGATAAAAGAGTTGATGACTTAACTATAATAATATAAACTATACATGAGAACAAACCAAGTAGTACTCCATTCCAAATGTGTACAGAGCTGTCTCCCAGACAAGGATAATCCTGCCTTCTGAAGACTTGGCACGTGCGTACCGGGTATAAATAATATCTAGGCGTGTATACTTTCGTTTCTTAAACAATTTTAATTGCAGTAAATATGTGTGCGTGTATTGCATATAAAGAGGTAATATTTCACGTTAATATTTGAAACTTTTAATTTTTCTAACTTCCAGTAGGTTAACTACATATTACAAGCACCAGTGGCTGTTGCAAGAAATTGCTCAAACATGTAATCATGTATTATGCAGTGCGAATTTAGCCCAAACATGTACTAAACTACTTTATTCGAAAGTATCATGGTTTTGTCCCACCGGTGGGCATATGCTTCTTCCCGCAGCTGGGAAAACGACTGCCCTAGTCCGGTTCAAAAAATAATAATATCTAGTAAATCGACGTAACTTTAGGAACCATGTAACTGACCTTAGGCTTTAACTGTAATAAACATTAACGGAGTATCAAATGAAACACAAAAATTAAGGGTATTTATTACAACATAAAAAATTATTCACAAAAATAAAATAAATGTAATTAAAAAGTACCAGGAATTCAGAATGCCCTTGTGCACGCCTGTTTGTAAAATCAACTCGGCTCGCCACGTCTTGATCCTTTCACTATTTCCGAGTAACTGGGTATCTGAGTGCCATGTGATTTTACATTTATCATTCAATTTATACGGTGTACTTGAAAATGGCATATTTATGTAAACAGACCTACATTTACGGGCCGGTAACGATCTCATTAGTGAAGTTACGAAGGGTTATCTTTGCATTGATTTGCTTTGAAAACAAAAGACACTTATGTTCCCCTACGTTATATTTACAAATGTTATTTGTTTATATATCTGAGATCGTATTTTATAAAAGACTGTGCTGTCACTGAATGTTGATTATGCGTTTCGATATTGCGTCTATAATTTATTAACAAAGCTATCAATATTTTAGGCAGATTTTTTTTTTATTTTAGACACCAATTTTTTTTTTAGACACCAAAGTTTTATCTTTTCCGTTCCAGGAGCGATACTACGCGTCGCTGGCGAGTGAGGCGAACACGAAAAATCTTCCATCGGTGATTACGAAAATCCGGGAAGAGAGTTCAATTAGATTCCTTCATAACCTGAAAAACTATCGCCAGGACGTGTACAAAATTATCGATGATGACACATATGAGATCATCAGCAACGGCACGCGAGAAATACTTTGTTGACCCTTAGAGGGCGTAATTGAATTTAGATATAAGCCGTGTAAGTTGACCAACGCTCCATTAAGATTACTTTAACACGTTGTTAATATAGATTTAAAGTATGTTGTGATTAACCTGGTAATATAAAACATCAATCTCATGTACCTATGTGTCTCGTCGAGTACATGTGACAAGATATTGTCCAAAGTTGCAAAGAACTTAAGTGAATTTTAAGAAAGTGGTTAAACCCAGCGTTTTAAAACGTAATGTACTGTGAATGTTAAGTAAATTCAACTTTTTCGTTAGAAAAATAATTTTGAATTGGAAATGAACTTTGTATTTATATTTAGACCTTTAAAGTTACTTTATGGTATCTCATGATGCTTGACTAAACATAAATAATGACATCGATGTGAATTTAACATAGTAAACATTGTTTGTATATTATAATATTGGAATATATTTAATAATATAATCACTGTTTTGATGACGGGTAACTTTTACAGTTTTATTGAATTGTAACTTGTGATCGGGAGGTCTGATGGACTTTTACTTAATTTATTTCATAACATGACCAACATGATACTGTAATTTGTAACGTGGAATGGTAAATGAATAAATAAAACACCAAAATTCAGCCAAAAATATTTTATTTAAGCGTATTTATAATCTTTATATTATCAATGCTGATATATTATTAATCTTTAATCACTAATAATTATTTTATGGCTCCCCATTTTACACACTACTGTTATTGAGGATAATTCATAAAATTTACAACAGTCTTAGAGCGAAGTAACAATGGAGTAATGATTACTGCGCGCGCGCAGTAAGGCTGTTCTAACTCTGATGAATCGTACCGGGCGGCGCCTCGCAATTTTGTACTCACTTGCAATAACATCCCGAATAAAACCGCCGCTTATTACATCCTTACAAAAATACCACATCTCTCAATATTGATTCCAAAATCGAATTTTGTATTTCCTCATACATACATATTTGTATTTTAATGTCCAATATAACTATACTGTTGTGTATATAAAATAATAAAGAAAAAAATTTTAATCTTAACCTAAAACTTACAGCGAGTTACATCTAATGTATATAATATATAACGGCAAAAATGTACGACGCGTCAACACAACTCGTAGAAATCGAAAGAAAATATCGACAGCGGACTCGTCTGCGCAGGGCCGTACGCAGGAAGCATATATTTAGCGTGGTCGCTCTACCAGCTTCCACTCTATCGGAAAATATCGTGAACATGTTGAAAACAGTTCCGGGCACCCGCAGTTGCAATAACACTCAAGTACCGCGGAAAAACAATGAAGCTGAGAGTTTAAGGTCGTCCGCATCACACCATACCAGCTCGACCAACACGTCCTGCCGCTGCCTTCAGTCCCTCCAAATGGAGTACTGGGCCGAGTGTGGCGCAGTACCCGCCGTGCTACGCGCACTAGCGGCTGAAATTTCCAACATTTTCCTACAAACACTTTTGGCCACTTCGTACAAAACCTACCTACCCTTACCTTGGTCGACCTACCTATTCCCTGTCTTTTCAGTCCCTTGACACATCGCGATATGACCGAGATGGCTCAAAAAGCAGGGTTCCATCATACCCTGTAGAAACGATAAGCCGATTTACGGTTGAAATTAGTAGTGGCGTTAAACGAGCTGAGCGAAGCCAGCTCACGCGTTGGAAAAAATATTTATGTACAATCTTAATTACAGCCGAATAAATGAACAGTATCAAGCATCTAGCACCATTTCGATAGAAGGTATACACCGACCAACATAATATTATCAACCAAACAATATAAAAAAATCAGCGAAACAAACAATAATATAACAACCGGCTCCGTGCAAGTAGCGCACTCGAGAATTTTACGCCAATAAATTTTCACCAAAACACGACTAATATAAATCACTGGTTAATTTTGAACGAAACGTGGGACTAGCAGAAACAGTATTGCGCTTTACATATATAATAGACATCTATATGAAGAAAACTACGTATACGTACACATCTACAATAATAATATACATGAAAAATACTACTAGTACATTTACACTGAGATTACAGCGTTACACGTATCAAAAATAAATCACATGTTGCCACCGATCCGGTCCGGCACCGGCCGGGTCCGTCGCCGGACGGCGGCCGGAGCGCCGCCCGCCGCTCGGGCGCGAAGATCGAGCTGCGACACATTTATTGAGCCTCGAAAATCTACGTTGTACTTTAGGACCTGTATAAGTGTTTACAGCGCGCCGACGGCCGAGGGATCTACGGAAGGACACCTACGACATCGAGATTGACGAAACTGTACGTTACAAGTTGAAGCTGCGCGGCGCCGCGAGCCGGCTGTACAGTCAACTTTGTTGCGCTCGCTTCTAACTGCGGTTAAACCGGCCTCGCGACCCGCGCCACCTTTCACTTTTAATTAAAGACAATTCTAAAAATGATCAAAATCGTTCGGTCGCACTACGTTTCCAACACGACTCGCTTAAGGCTAATATAATATTTTTATTAAAAGAGAAGTTGAAAAGTGTTCACTGCAGAGGCGCGGCGGGCGCGGCGGGCGCGGGCGCGGTGGGGATGTCGGCGCGCATGCGCAGGCTGCGCTGCGTGGGGTCGTAGTGGCCGGCCAGGTAGTACACGTCGTTGTTGTCGTACACGCTGCCGAAGCGCGCGGGCTCGTCGCGCAGCCGCGCGCGGTACTCGGCCAGCGGCAGCACCTCGCACTTGTGCGAGATGGTCTGCACGTCGTTCTCGTCCGTGTGCGGCGACTCGAACAGGCCGCCCTGGGAAACGTGCAAGTCAGTACGGCGGCCGGGCCGGGCGCGGCGCGCCGGCGGGGCGGCGGGGCGGCACTCACCGGGTACAGCAGCGCGGGGCAGCCGGCCGTCTCCTCGGGGTGGTAGAACCACTCCACGCGCACGGCCATGGCGCCGCGCGCCTCCCACAGCGCCACGATGCGCCCGATGTAGGGCCGGTCGGGGCGGCCCGTCGACAGGAACACGGCGCACTCGCCCACCTGCCGCACGACAGCTTAGCGCGCCGCTGCTTCCTTTGTTACTTACTACCGACACAGCTTCATGTCGGCCCATGTTAATCAAAGAACAGCAGCTACTCGGCTTAGAATGCAAAAGGTAGTTAGAAAAGAAAGTTCCTACTGATTATCTCTTTTGATTTTTTTTTTAATCCTACGGAACCCAAAATGTCGCTGGCTGTTGGGAATAACAACCGAAAAAAAAACAAAACAAAACAAGCGCGGCGCACTGGCGGCGCGCTGGCGGCGCGACTCACGTGCAGCGTCTCGTCGCCGCGCTGGATGGCGCGGTAGAAGAGCTTGCGGTGGCGCGGGCGCGCCGTGCGGCGGTAGGCGCGGCCGCGCCAGCGCCACAGCGCGCCGCCGGGCAGGAAGGCCGCCATCTTGCTCACGGCCGCGCCCTCGGCCGACGTGGCCGACTCCGTGCGCCGCTTCGCCTTCTGCGCCGCGCACACGTCACTCGCAACTCTCGCACACGTACAGTCACTACGCACTACTTCATATAATCATACTTTAACTTTTACTTTTAACTATTATAATTTTACCTTTTTAGGCACTTCGCAGGTAGAAGTGGACGGCGTGTCCTCCTCCAGTACGATTCCGCTGTCTTTTAAGTTGTCCTTCTCCTCCTCGTTCCTCTTCAGAGCCACCTTGCCTATGTTGCTGAAATCCAGAATGGCAGTCTTCACGAGACTCTTCTTGGATAGCACCGCTTTCTTAATGACCGTTTTCATTTGCTCGTTCGGAGATTTCTCCACTGCGATCAGAGTGGATAGCCTGTCGTTTGAATCTCCGGAATCCTCATTAGATTTGTTGGAATCTATGTAATCCGATGAAGACTTGTGCCTGTGCTGGTCGTCGCCGGACGAGCTGGAGTGCTCCTTGCAGCTCGAGTGGTGTCTCTTCTTATGCTTCCTGTGGTGCTTCTTGTGGTGTCTGCGATGCTTGCAATGTTCTTCACAGCACTTGTGCTTCTTCTTCTTTTTCTTCACGTATTCAGAGTTAGGATCGTCCTCACTTGAATGCAAGCGTTTAATCTTCTCTTTCCTGTGTTTCTTTAGTTTCTTTCGATCCCTGTGTCGCTCTTCGTCTTGCGGCTGCGACTGCGGCTGCGGCTGCTGCGGCTGCGCCACCACGTCCTTGCTGTCGCTGCTAGAAGAAGCAACTATTTTCTTCTCCTCAATACAGACGCTCGTATTCCGTCTTCGTTTCCCGAGAGTAAACAATGTGTTCTCATATTCTGAAATTTAAAACATCTATTTTTATTAATCCAATTAATATATTGCCTTAATGAACATATTTCACTATCAATATATCATGAACATAGAAGTCAATTTTTATAAATCAAGGAACTCAACTTTTATAAACTCAATTAAGTTAACATGAATAATTGAATAACTGAATATCTAAACAACTGAAAAATAAATAAGTATATAACTAAATGATTAGTATCATAAATAAAGTTCCACCTAACCTCTTATCACTGATAGATGGAAGAATTTAATATCCTATCTACTTAATCGTCGAACCAATTGTATCTTCAAGTATCACGAACACATCAAAATATCCTTAACTGTACGTGGCTAGCGGCCGGTACTGACCAACGATGGGATAGTTCGGCTCCAAGAAGCGGATGTCCTCGATGGCGATCCGGCCGGAGTCGCCGTCGTCGAACTCCACCGCCACGAACTTGTCGTGGCGCGGGTCCGGGGAGCCCTCGGCCACGGTGCCCGGGTACAGGCAGCGGTACTGCTGCGACCAGTACGCGCACACCCTGCGGCCCGACGGCAGCTCCACGACACTCGTAGGGGTCACCTCGAGGATCTGACACGTAACACACATGACAATTCCAATTAAGATCAAACATTGAGTGTGTAGCGACATTCTGTTATATTGTTCCATAATTGAACCGTGTAGGGAGGGAACTCGAAGAATAACTCATCTTTGCACCTTTCAGTGCTGCTGGGCAGCAGTGGATGCTTGCATTATTTCGATTTGAATATTGCTGTCGATTTTCACCCGGGCATGCGAGACGTACAAAATGTAAAATAGTACTGAAATTAATTTAATTCTACGGCCTATGAAATGTTTAAATAAATTGGGTATTACTTACAGCGTCCTTCAGCGTCTCCTCCCTCGACAATATGTGTGGTTTATTCCCTCTCTCTCCGTCTAAAGTGATAGCGTACACGTCGGGGGCTTGCACGGCGCTCAGCTTGCCCGCGTAGAACAAACCACCCCTTGCAGTAAGGACCCTCGGAGACGTGTCTAACTTGTCCTCCGTCAAGGTACAAAGAGAAATCACCTGCTGCGTCACTTCTGATGGTGTCTCCTTAACTTCTCCTTCGGTTATTTCCTGGCACTTCACACTCTTCCTTCTCTTTTTAGCTCGTCGTCTTTCTTTATCGCTTTCGCTCGAAGCGCTTGCCCGCCGAATAGCTAATTCGATTTCAGGAAGGTCATCTCTCGAATGCTTACGCGCTAAGCGATCCACCTTCTCTCGGTTCTTTTGTCGAACTTCATTCAAACTCTCCATGGAAGAACTTGCAGACCTGTTAAGGCCCCAGTCATGTTCTTCTTCCTCAGAGAATACTTTGACTATAGGCTCAGCTTTCAATTTAGGCCTAACCTTGCTCGTACTGTTCGCCTCCTCCCTGGACGGTTCACCTCTCGTGCATAAAATACCACCCCCCTTAAGCTTCCCTTTAGCCAAAAGGTAGCCAACGAGACTGCTTTTCGATTTTGGTTTCTTGGCAACAATAGTCTCTGTAGAATCAGGGCTTGACACTTTTCTAGGCCTCCCAACTTTGCGCTTTTTGGAAGAACCTCTGTCAGAATCAGGTGAAAGAGCTGGTGTACACGGTGTAGGTGGTGTAGATAGAGCGGGCAGAGGAGGAGTTAAGGCATTTAACTGAGCTCTCTTCTCATCACATTGTCTTTGCAGGTCTTGTAATCGTTCTCTCATGTCTTTTTCGATCGCGTTAACGAGATCATGAGCAGAAGGCATCGAAGAAGAATGTGCGCAATTCACTGCTCCGCAGTTACACGCTGTTACACGCCGCAAACTTGCCTCTAAGTCGCCGCCAGTGGCCGCATCTCCCATTTCGCCTTCTCGTTCGCGTTTATGACGACGCATCTTTTCCAATTTATGGCGCAATCGTTCTTCTCTATCTCGGCTTCTTTTTCTTCTACCTTCACTCGATGTATCTTCTCTGTTCCTATGTTTTTCCTTTTTAAGGACTTCCATAGGCCTGTCTCGTTCTATTTTGCTAAGCAATGGTTCCGATTTTATGTAGGGTCGAGACGGAGCCGAGTTCACTGGAGTGTTTTCTACAACTTCTTCCATAAATCTTTGTTCTGCTAAAGCACATAACAATCCCAGACCGTCTAGTGAAGGTTTTGTTCGATCAGAGGATTCGGCAGAAGGAAATTCAAATCTTCTGTGTGGCTCAGCGCCGGTGCAGGGAGGAGATTTTGGAGATGTTTTTATGGAAATGTGTAATTTAGTAGACGTCCGCGTGTCCACGGTCAACGCTATAGGTTCCAAATTTGGTAAACTAGTCCCAGGAGTGGTTCTCTCAAACTGTTCAATACTATTGGATAGTAATTCTAATCCGCTAACGTCAACTGGTGGCCTCGACAAATGCTGCAAGGCGGGTTGCATAGATGAGGTTGTCGCCGTATCGATAACTAAGTCATGAGTACCACCGCTGGTAGAGTTATCCAATGCGTCATCTCTTTCTATTGCATCAATTGCTTTTTCTACCGCACCTGCCACATTTGGATTTGCTAACCCTTCTGAAGATGAGTCCTCTGCGCTGTCTATTGAAGATGGCTGCAGGAGTGGATTATGTTGCAGCGCAGCTGATTCTTCCGGGAAATGTGCTACGCCGACACAAGCAACTTCTCTTTCGTCTTCATCAGCATGGTTCGGAGATTCGTCCTCATCTTCAACATGATCTGTTTGGTTGGACGCGTCTCTGTGCGCGGGCGCTTCTGGCGCCTCGGGCGGAGGAGTGGGTGGTGCAGCGGGCGAGGTAGCTTGACTCCGACATGCTTGGTCTGAGTATTCAGGTTGGTAGTACAGGTGCGTAGACATCATAGACTGTGGAACCGGTTCAGGTGCGAACGAAGGCTGCGGTTTTTCTTGTGGAGGTTCCGGTTCTATCTTTATTAATGCGTGTGGAGCTATTAGAGGCTGCATTATAGGCTTTCTCTTTTCGACTGTGTGGGCCGGGTGCGGTTGTGGAGCTGGAGCCGGAGCCAAAGTTACCAACCTCGTCGAATGCGTATGAGTATGTTGAAGGGTAGCAGTGGAGGCTAGGAGATCACCGGGAAGGAGTTGCAAATGCGAGGGGTGAGGCGCCGGAGGCAGTAAAAGAGGCGCAGATGGATACGGGACTCCCCCCCATACCACAGTATGAGGTAAGTCGGGCGGCGCCGGCAAGAGAATGAGAGCTCCCGAGGCAGGCTCGCGAACTAACTGAAAACCACCGACCGAAGACATGCCGCCGCCGACGGAGCTGACGCCGACTCCGCCCACGCCACCCACCATCATGCTTTCCATCGATACTTGAGCTGGAAATAAATAATAAATATTTGTTAATTAAATCCATAAAAACATATTGACTCCCAGGACACATTGCAATCAACATAGTTAACACTACCAGGCTTCCATAAATTCCGGGTAACGATGCACATTACACTAGTCCGCAGCCTAGCCATACAGTCGGCGGCCAAGCGTGCACATTCACACACGTTACTCCGATTAACATAATAGTGAGTGTATGTGTGTTGGGTACATAACTTGGTCGCTTACTGTGCTATTTGTATGCGGCGCAGTTCGCGCGCTTCCGGCCGAGCGGCGAGCGCGCATGCTAAACAAACAGTGGGAATAAAAACGATTCCTACACATTTCCTATTAATTTATGTGATCCTAACGACCGCTCGTGACTCCTCTTTTGTTAATTTGACGGTTTTAGGCGACGACACATTTACAATACGTATGCCTGTTAGGATTAAAATCATTCATTTATTAAGTAACGAACACCTCCACGAAAAGCTGTGCTAGGTAGTACCTATATCTTAATTGCGTCATCACTGTAGAGTAACGCGCACAATGACTAATACAGAGTGTTCACAAAACAGCGATTACAGCGGGAACGCACAGGAAATCTAGCGGAACGGCCCTCGAAATCAGCGGAGCGAGAAAGGGAGTACCCTGCGCGGACAGGGTGGAACAGCTCATTTGATGTTTTATTAAATAGTATAGAATGTGTTGCAAAATATACCTACAGCAGACAAAACCTGGATATTAAGAAAAGAACACGAAAAAATACGAGACTGCGTACCTACATACCTACATATATACAGTTTGTAAATGAATATAAACGCATTAAACAATATTTAACGAACTAAACCACAATCATGTTTATAAAGAAACTGTTTATAGATAATGGTATTGTAAATATCTCTTCTTAATCTTAAGACTAAGTTCTACAGTAAAATTGAATATTTTTTTATAATAAAACAACTCCTAATGTGATAATTGCGGCAAGCGTGAACAAACGAACGTCAGTCCACCCACGCTGTATCAGAGTGGGACAACGAAATATTGGTACAACACGTGCGACAAGGATAGCTGTACGCATTGCCGACTTAATTCATTGGAGCCTCAAATTGAATGACGTGTAGCACATGAATTGTTGTGCTCTCTTATGACTCCCTGTTCTAAACAAATTAGAAATACCGAATAACTTTTATATGTAAATCATAATGAAATATGTTTTTCAAGTATCGTGGTTCCTGCTATTGGAACTGCTTGGCCCATTTTTAATTTATTTAAGAACATTTGCAAGTAATGTTCCTTAAAAGGTTGTATTTATACTTGAAGATCAAACACATGGTGATATTTTTTATTACATTATTTTTGTCTTTAAAGTAAAAGGAGGGTAGATAGATAATAAATTTGATATGTAACGTTTATTTTTCATAACAAGTACTTAATGAGTAGATGTACTAACATCAAATTAATGTCAAATTTTACTTGTCAAAGAGAAAATGACCGTGCTTTTCTGTTAGAAAAATACTCGAAATAGGCGACAATTTTAGTATCAAATTAAACTCTTAATGAAAAAACTAAGTGTATTTTTAATTACAAAAACATGTGGAATAATACTTACATTGAAAAATTAATTTTACAGGAAAAAAAAACATAAACCTGAGTAAACAAGGCTTAAAGGAAAATCTAGGGAAACGGCAACTGAAATTTAGTTTTGGTCGTTTTCACTACCTACATTACCTAGAAGAAGACTCCAATGTTTGCGTAACTTTACTTTCCTGTAAAGTATTATAATATACGTAAAATTTAGTTAATGTTACTACAGTGTGCCTTGGGAATCC
>DVPD01000440.1:0-11452 GCA_018237605.1 Apyrrothrix (Melanopyge) sp. n. Burns01
AAATTTTTGCTTTGATCTCTAAATAGAGGATCTCTGAATGCCTAAAACGGCATTTCAACTTTTGTCTGTTTGATCAAAAATTCTTACTTATTTGTCATTCTGTTGATTCTATTATTAAACCTGCAAACAATTGTATATAGCGTCTGAATAATTTTAATTGCATATAAAACTAATTAAATCGAAAACTTTGTTTTAACACAACTCGAAACTTTAATGCTATGCGACACTCCACTCCAGCTTCAAATTAATACTGCAGGCGCGGAGTCTCCTGATATCCCGGCTCTAAGTAGATAACTAACTATGCTTATTTAATTAAAATATTTCGTGTTGGAATGTAAATCGGGAATTAAATCAGTTAATCCCTATGTGTATCTAGCAGGCGAGTGTTATCAACCCTTTAATTTAGTCGAGATAAATATGTATGCATCTAGTAGGAATTAGCATTTTATCTCTTTGGCGATTTAATATTCATGTATACGGTGCAAGCGCATATCCCGGGATGCATATTGAATTAATTATAACTGAACTGCATAGGTCTAGCTAGGTACCTTTCGTATATCTAGCTCGATTAACCGTAAAATGCATATCTGTGTTAGCGCATGAGTTCACAACCAACACGTTCTTCCAGTGCGCGGTCTGTTGGACCGATGTTATTTTATTTCTGTTTGAAATTATTTTCTGTTCGAAATATTTTTAAATCATTATCTGTGCGTAATTCGGCAATGTACCAGATTAAGTCTGCCAATCCGTACTTAGCCAGCAAAGCCGACCGTGACCTTCTCAGTTCTCCTTCACAGGGCAGACCTGTGTCAAATAACTGAACGATGAAATGGTTAACGAAGATAAACGAATTCATCAGTCATCTCACGCTTCATGTTTTGTTTGTACACACAGGTTTACAAATGCAAAATACATATAAATAGATATTCTTCTTCTTTCTTCTTAATCATCTCTTCGTTTCTTTGGGTCGGGACTATCAAAAGCCTCTTTTTATGTAAGGCCTCTCCAGGCCTATCTGCATCGGATTTGATATTACAACAGACATTACATACGTATACGTACAGTTGATATTTACACAGCTTCATAAATTATTATCACAATTACAGCAGTATTCTTTGAAAGTTTAATCTGAATTAACAATCACTCGTTACTTTTTAATCTTGTTTGTGCATTAAAATTTAAAATTATACAAATTAGTGCGAACATACTTGTATGGAAATCTCTAAATCTCCAGCTAAGGTCTAGTGGTGGGTTAAATAAAAGAGGCAATTTGGCTTAAGGGAAATAATACTGACGAATAAAATGGAATATTACTACCTATTATATCAGCACGCCAGGACCCTTACAGGATATGCGGAGAGCATCAAATGCGAAATAAGTCTGCCCTTGCAAACCTGCCACGCGCCGCTACCTTCATCATTCCCTTATATACGCACTTTCGTTTTGAAGATTTCTGACTCGCCCATCGGCCAAATGGAAATGCAAATCGAAAACAACATTTTGTACAAATACGAAAATTCCCTTAACACCATAAATCTAATACGATATCTGCAACTTCTGTCATAATTCAAAACTCGCGATGTACGTAAGCTGCGCCGCACACAACCGGATAACGGCGGACTATACCCGGTATTGTGCTGTGTCCGCTCTTTAATAGCATTAACAGCGCGGCCCCACCGGCCGGGTAATTGAACGCCATTTATTGTTTCACCTTGAAATTTGAAATCGACAACAACATACCTACTGTAATAATGGAAATAACTATTTCTAATGTAGTTTCTGATTACTATTTTAGGAGAAAATACAAAAAGAATTGCGACCAATCCCATGTATTTCTGACACGGGTGTGAAAATCAGTGAACATGGTTTCCTGCTTGACTTTTTTGTCTGCTGCACTTTTTGATTATTAAACGTATATTTTCAATTTTAGTTACATCTGCTTCTACCTATGTTTTTTGTATGCGTATATTTTATAACAAGATATAAAAACTAACTTCTCTTTATATTTATAGGGTGAAATCACTATCTACATAATTATGTGACTAAGCTAACGCGGAGCCTGTCCGAATATCCGCTCCAAGCGCCGTGTGTTCTCCTGTATCCGGTCATTAATAATATTAACAATGTGGTCATACCCGGCACATAATTGAGCCGTATGTTTTTTTGCTTTCATCTGTAACATTGACAATGTGCGCTTGTATGAAAATTATAACAATGTTGCTTTAATCACGTTAATATAGCTAATAAAAAGCCACGTGCGATATACGCAGTCATTAAAACCGGGTGGCTGGAGGCTGTTTCAGATATAACCCAGCGTAAGGATAAAATCAAGGTACTGCCGCAGCTAATTAACCAACCCCATCTCACGTCGAATTGTGAACACAATAACAAACATTTTCTATCAACACTATGGCGATAATAGTTTGCTCTTTACCTTAAATTACTTGAACTAAACTTGAGAATGAATATTTTTGAAAATATTCACTTTGAAATGAATATTTAATGGCTATATCCCAAAATCATTCGTTACAGGTGCCACATTGTGTTGAGTTTTCTTGAGACATCCCATGTGTTATAATCATTTTTTCTGTTACGAGATATTAAAACCCCGAATCGCATACAGGACATTCGATTAAAATCCCCTCTGACTGCCCGTCCGTACAGATGTATCGACGTAAAAATATTTAACTTCACTACTGGCACAGCATATCCATCGGACCGTGTTTTCCACGCGAAGGCAGTTCTCTCAAGGCCCATAAGCGATGTATCGAAATTGGCCGGGAATATTACGGGGGAATAAACAAGCCACTATACCGTTCCATTTATATCGGGCGGCTGATACGTTCGCGCAAAGCCTTCCAGAAAGTGAGAGGCCACATTTTTGTAGGCACATATGTATGTATATACGATTATATAACGATATAAGAAAATTTTATTTTGCACATTTCTCTCAAATTCGCGGCGCTCAACGTAATCTCGGGGATTGAGGGAGACCTCTCGCGACAATACATTCCCTAAATTGTCTCCATGAAGACGCAATAATTTAAAAAGGCTGAACCGCCGTGCGAGCTTGTGATTTCATCTGTTTTCTACACACGCATTGGGCGGCGGCAAAACAATGTAGCCAGTTATGACTGCAATTCTTCCTTATTAAATGCAGAATGAAGTAACAGTAATTGTGTATCTTCCTTAAATCCAACTTTATACAATTGATTTTCTCACTTTTTGAACCCAATTCCTGATATTTTTCAAAAATCATTGTCCCGAAAGTTACGAATATTAAAGGTTGCGTACTTTTACAATAACTATTACATCATTGTAAATAACTCTCATGTCATCGTAGCTACTTCAGATGAAAACAGTATTGATAATTATTGATTATCTAGTCTCCTGAAATTCATACATTAACCGCATTACGGTCTGAAAGCAATATTTAAAATATTTGAAATGCGAACAAAACCTCAACAAACGCTGTAAAAAAACAGCAGAAACGGCAAAAATGGAATGAATTTATCTATTGTATTACAATACAATGCCCCGTCGTTAATCTTAGACGCCATTTTTACAAGATTGCATCCCTAACAAATGAATTCAGTTTGTTTCTCCGAGAAAACGCAGCGGGTCATTTCACTACGTGATATCTTGCAACTTTACTCGTGAGATTCTAAAGCTTTTATCTCGAGAGTAATAGGGTTCATCTTTCGATGGTCCAACAACATTTTTATATTTGTCCGGACAGCGCTGAGGAGTACACCGTTCCTCTGATTTCCCAGAGGTCACAGTCAAATATTTTAAAAAATCCACGGCGGTTGGAAATAAAAAAAAACTTGAAAATATCGCGACGCTGAACTCTCGAACTGCGAGCGCTTCTTGTTTACTGAGCCACTTCACGAAGTTTATGTTTTATGTGGACTGTCATTTTTTAATTTTGAACTATTTTCAGCTTCTTATGAACGACAGATCAGGACTATTTGATTGTAATATTTAACAATTTCCTCGATTGTCTTCGAATTTGTTAATGGCATGTGTTCATGGCATTACCAGTAGACTGGAGGATGCAGGTTCGATTCCAAGCCAGCAAAATATTTGTGTGATTTTTAAATCACCATGAGTATTTTACTGCCTACGTGTATAATTATCGACATAAATATTCATTAATATAAATATATCGTTTATCAGCTGTGTGGTTAACAAAATCACAGTCCAAGGGCGTCGCTAAGGGAGGGCAAGGAGTTGGTGTACCTATTCGCTATTTAAAGGGTTCCTTAAAATTTATTGGTTTACATCGTATATTATCAACGTAACATCACGCCTGTAATCCCCAAAGAGGTAGGCAGAGGAGTGTATAGTACTCTCCCACGATTCACTAGTTACGTTTACGTCCCAATATGGAATAGGTCGTGAGTCTATTGCCATACACCGGGCACATGAGAGGGTTAAGGCTATAGTCTGCCGCGCTGGCCAAGTGTGGGTTGGCAGACTTCACACAGCTTAAAAAACTTTACTCGTATATTATTGTTTAATTATTTATACTGTGACCCCTAAAGTGTTTGTACACGATCTTGCAGTGACTGGAGCTGGGTCTGTACATCGATTCTTTAAACTTATATTCAGCAGAACATTCAACAAATATTAAAAGTTTTCCTACGCATTCAGTTCTATGAACAGCATCATTACACTTAAACAGAAATCATAGTACAACTAGGTATAGAATCTGTCGATTCGTCACTTGTTAAATAATTACGAATCACGTTAATTGCAAACCAAATTAATGATATTTATCGTATAGCCGAAATTAATGATATTTATCGTATCTGCAGCGGCGAATTAATCGTAAGTTGCAACAATAATTTGTGCATATTAATTCATTGACTCGTTGAAAGCACACGCGACATAAAACCAACACGTTGCGTAAATAAACACGGACGTGTATCCTGAGTTTATTTTCATCGCCAGCTGCTGTAAGGAAATGCAGAGTTAATGGATCGATATTAGCGTTACAAATTTGAAACAAAAAAAATATGTTTGTCTGTGTTGCGGTTAAACGTGAAAACAGCTCTACCGAATTTATCGCAATACGTTAGAATCAGCTTGAATTTTGGGAAAAGACGGGCTACTTCTTACAAAGTTCTTACTGTGCTGTGTTACAAAATAATTCAACTTAAAAATAAGTTTTTCCGATTTTTTAAAAAAATCATTCGTTTCTATATGTCATCATCATTATCAGCCTATTCCCGTCCACCGCTGAACAGTGGCCTCTCCAATAGCACGCCACTGAGCTCGACCTTCAGCTCTTAGTATCCAACCGCTGTCAGCGACTTTACGTATATCGTAACTCCACCCATCCAGAGGGCGTCCTACGCTACATACAAAGATTTCAAAAAGTCGAAGGTTCAAATTACAACAGCTAAAATCTCCATCGAGAGCTCTTCCATAACAGTCATCTAATCATCTGCCAAGTAATCCATAGAACCCATTTTAATAGGATCCCACATATCATTCCCATGGAAACACACCCTTAAAACAACACCATTGACCCATATCGAAAACGCTTTCCATCGGGGCACGGCGTCGAATTGTGCCGTTTGGTGTTAAATCGTCACTTACAGTCTATAAGCGGGACCAGGCTCTTTGTTGACACCAACCGGGTCCAATCGATACTCCGATTTCCTGGTCTATTATAATACATTGCTGGAAAGTGTTTTTTTATGTTAAAATGTTTTAACCTTTGTACGCTTCGATTTTTGTGAAGCTGCTAAGACACATATAAGAGAAAAAATGGATATGTAGATAGACTACAGACATCTGTTAAAATGAATAATGAAATAATAGAACAATTGTTGGATCCTTGTCTCTGTCGTTTCATAACCTATGTGTATCATACATAATTTTCAAAATAGTACATAAAACAGCTGTAGATTGTACAGACACTGTTAATTAACATGTGTACCTGATTATAATTAATAATCCGCTGAATTTCAAAACAACGCACAAAGTTTGTATTGATCTGAGCACGTGTCTTTCGCAGTGGAAACCATTAAAACACGATTCGTATTCCATATTTCTCTGTTATTGTATTAAACGTTCGTTTCGGTCAGTTTGTCACGCGCGTACATTCGCCCGACAATCCCTATAAGCCAACACAGAGACCGCAACGCGCATTTTCAGCCAAAAATCAATTTGAAATGCTACATTCTCCGTTCCGTTATAACAACTTCTAGTGAAAAACATTGACGTGGCTGCATATAGCCCTGGCCACTGTTTAATAGGCTTATTACTAGACTGTGGTCGGTAACAGATTGGACGGACATTGGTCAGTCATACACCAATTGACTACGAATGTTGTCAGTTGTAGTCTCAAAGACCGATGGTGGAAAAATTTTGCAACTTGCATAAAGTAGCCCTACTGATAATCTAAAGTATAATATTGTGAATTATTCATAAATTGGCTAAAGAATTTTTTATTCAGAATTTTTATTAAGAATATTTTATTGATGACAGTGTCTTTCCTTACATTTAGATGATGCTAGTCTACTCGTATCTTAAATAGTACAGATTGGACATACATGCAGGTCAAAAACATATTAGGGATATATATTCACAACGCAGTGATCTCTTTAGTAACAATAATAATACGTCTTGTAGTCCCCTAAGATCCACGGAGCAAAAGCCAAGCCTAAAATTCATGGCATACCATTTCATATTCCTTGTTTCAATGCATGTCATACCTATTAGTCATTTTATATTCCTTGTTTCATCCCTTTCAATAGACTACCGATTCCTGGCATCGCTTCTATGCAAAAAATCCATCAGCTACGCAATTCTTATCGTTATTTTAAATAGCTATCCATTTTATTCTAAACTTCCTTGACTGGAATAAATATTATATGAGGCATTAAGCTTCACGAGTCTTACTGGGGGCAGCTGCAAGCAATATTTAGCGCATAACGGAAGTCGCTGGCTATTATGAAACTTAAGATTAACAGAGCCATTACAATCTCTGAATAAATAAATGGCCACATTATAAATACGCTGACGTTGCCTGAATTATGAGGTAATTTTAAAAGCGCATTAAGAAATTGTGGCCACTCGCAGCTACCTACACTTTGAGGGTATAAAATGTCATAATATTATCGTAACTTATACTTTGTTGCTGTCTAAGTAATAGTGATCTCATGGTAGGACCCACAGCGTAAGTTTCAAATGGATATACTTGTCAAATATTACTTTCTGCAAGTTTAACAGATGTACTAATATATGAACATTTAGTCAAACTTTGCTCAAGCTTAGGAACACCAATGGCTTACTAACTAGCTCACTAACATAACATCACGTGTATATTATCCTGATGGGATAGGTAGTACTTACAGTTTTCACCAGCCTTGTTATACATGTTATACATCCCAATAGAGGGGTGAGCCTATTGCCTTACACCAGGCACAGAACCAGACTCAGTAATACTAGACAGAATTTCAAGTTACAAAACCTAGGATCGAACCCAGGACCTCTTGCCCAGCAGTCACGCTTGCAACCACTAGATCAACGAGGTACTTTACGTGGTGGCGTTATAACCAATCAAGATAGAAATAGAAGTCCAAAACAGAAATAGTACTCTTTGGCTGAAGAACCAAATACGTGTATTATAAATATCTCCTAAACGCCTTAACTTAAACATCACTCGATATGACGGTGACGTCTGGTGTGTTATTTGTTATACGAACATTCTGATACACTGAAGATTACACACAACTATAAGGCCATAAAATCCGGTGTAGGTAATTGTTGAGTTGAAAAAGTTCAATGTTCATAGACATGAGCACCGCGCGACTTCAATAAATCAACGGTCCGCGTCAGTCTGTCTATATGGTTGACTTTTATATAAGGGTTTGTGTGAACGATTATTACGATAAACGTTGATTGTATATTTATTGACATTACGTATTTATTATTATTATTATTAATATACCGTAATGCTAGTTCCCTTACGGGGTAGACAGAGAGCACCGAGTGCCAAATATTCATTTTTATAGACCTGACTGGTTTATTCTACGTTCGCACTCTATACATGCGTGCCGGTTTCGCAAACTATAAAAAAGACATACATATATATTTTTGTTGATATTGCTTACTAATATAAAGAATGAACAGTGCGTGCGTAATATTGCGCCTATAATCCCTGAAGAGGTAGGCAGAGGAGTATAGTACACTCGCAATGAACATCATGTGAAATCGAAAAAAACCAAGATCCGCGCGTAGGCATTGTGCGGTTCCTGAATACGCGCTGTAAAATAACATAATTTAGTAAAAGACAAGAGAAGCCCTTAAAATGGTTACGCTTGAAAATAGTTCAGCGGAAACTTGAACAGTGGAGGAACGTTCGCGCAAACGGATTTACGACAAACCCCGGCAGGAAAGCTCAATTCGACGCACTTAAATTTATGATTTTTACGGTTTTTCGTTCTCTCTTGAAATTCTTCCGCTCTCTGCGCTTACGAAAGCAATTCTTCAATATGATTTTCTCGACTTTGCAACAGTCGAAAGGTTCGCTAAGTATCCGCCATTAAAGCAGGCTGGCGCTAATTTCGAATAGGATAAGAGGTAATTTATCATAATTATTGGTTTTTGGGCCACGGCAGATGAGCGAGCCCACGCGTAGGTCGCACGTTGAGGGCAGTATAAACAGTATGTAGATATCATTATTCATTATTAAAGTTCTTAAAAATATACGCCCAAATAAACATTTATAGTCATTTATAGCCATTTTTATAGTCATCAGACTCAAGCCTGGACATCCGAATTAAAATATACGTTCCCCTGGCGTGTCCCCTACAAATAAATAAGCATATTTTGCTTTTCACTTGCAATTTAATACTAATACACTGTAAATGTTTGTCCCCCGAACACCACCCCTATAGCAGCCAGACATGTTATGACTGGACTTCATCTATAAACTGTGAGAGCACACCACTTCTCACCCTTACATATTGCACCCTGTCACGTACCAAGGGATGCATTCAACTTTATTTCACTGGCGATATTCCCTCAGTCGGGATAATCTTTATTTTATTAACAACACCTCATCCCTTAAAAGGTCTTTAATAGAAAAAAATATATAGCACCTATCCTCAATCTGCACTGCGTATAACCCGTCACAGAATTTAGTTATTTTTCGTTAATAGAACGAAAGAACACAATTAACGGTTCGTTTGTGTGAAAGTTCGTCTGTGAAAGCATATATTCACTGGCCCGTTGGCGCAGTGGTTAGTGAACCTGACTGTTGCGCCGGGGGTCGTGGGTTCGATTCCCACCCAAAATAAATATTTGTGTGATGAACACAGGTATTTGTTCTGTGTCTGGGTGTAAAAAAATTATCTATATAAGTATATATTTCTATGTATATATGTAGTTTACCAGCCGACGAGTTACCATAACACAAGCTCTCTTGATGCTTGCTTTGGGATCAACCGGCCGTGTGTGGAGATGTCCCAAGATATTTATTTATTTATTTATAAGCACGATCGCTAGAGAATATATACATACATGCACATAAATACGCATAAGAGATACGTTATTAAATGACCAGCATTTAGTTAAAATTTAACTCCTGGAAAAAGAAAGTACTTCAAAACAGAAATTCTATATTTAAAAGTAGTCTGTGACTCCTAAAACTTATAAAACTTGTCTCCTTGTCGCTTGAAAAAAACAAATATTATTATGCATTTGAAACGCACCGCTACGGACTGCCAGAAACCCGGTTAGTGTTAGTAATTCTACCAATACTAACCGGGCTCCTGGCAATCAATCTTGCAGCGTGTAGTGTGATGTAAAAAAGGTGATAATGGAATCATCTCTAATAGTTCATCAGAATGCTCACTATACACCAACTTACTGATAGAGCACACACAATGCGCCAACGTATCTGGACAGGTTTCTGGGCTCTAAGTTCGATAAGTATGGGGTGAAACATGACGCCTTGAAGCAGCGCAATCGACATACAATTCATTTGTAAATGGTCGTTACTGGTATTGAGACAAGCTGCCTTTTTAAGTTCCCGACCAAGACGAATGTGTGTCAAGAGTATCAAGTATATTTGTATGTCCGAGCTATTCACCATAAACCATACATTTCTATATTAACATGCCCACTACCGATATTGGGAATCCATTACTCTACATAACATTTATCCTTCCTTATAAAACGTAACTACCCGTAGTTTGTAAATTATATAATCGGAATTCGGATAGAAAAACCTTACTACTTCACCTTACTACTAGTACGTACGTAGTAGAATATAACATAATATCTATATTTTTATATTAAAATACAGGTTTACACAGTAAGTCTAATTACATTAAATTATCTTGACAAATCACATAAACAAAAATACACACATACACAAAAAAAAACTCTTGAGATTATATGTACCTACATATATCCTTCACATAATTAATATGTTGCGCAATAATTATCTAATTGGAAAACTAATTAAATTAATTTATTTACCTACAATACCTTATTTGATAATATAAGTACCCTAATTACTAGTATTATTTATAATATGATGCGAATATAATGTGAGGAATATAGAAGAATTCTGTAAGCATAGAGATATATCTGTCTCATCGGTTCTACAAGGGTAAAGATATCCGGCATTCGGTGCTCTCTGACTACACCGTAAATACCCGGCGTGAAGATATAATATTATATTACTATTAAATCGTCAAGTTATCCTTAAGGGCTAATATGCTTATTACAGATCTTACTATTATGTGTACAAAACTAGCAATATTTCTAAATCGACACCTTGTGCATTTCGGTTCATCGAACTAGTTGGTATGATGTAATGTACATTATGAAAACAGCATAATAACCAATCGTCAGTGAATTCAATGTGTATATCTGCCTATATTAAATCACATTTTCCATTAGCGCTTTAAGTTAAAAAACCCGTCAGCACTTGTTTACGACTCCGAAACTGGTTGTGAACGATGACGTTTGGTCGATAACATATCCATATTCTAAGTAAACGCAAGCAGTCACGAATTAGATCTTAAAAACGAGAAAGGACGATGGAAACCTAAAACGTCGCATCACCGGCTGTAGTTTGTAGACTTGAGAATGTTTACGACACAAACCATTATTTCATATGATGTTGGAACGATAATTGTTGAAAACAAATTAGATGAGAATAAACGGTGAAACCGCAACAATATGCTAGTGTATTTAGAACATTATCGTTTGATCCAAAAGAGTAAAAAGACCCGAGGCTGTTTAAATATTCAAACATATACGGACTTGCTCCGTTCTACCATCGGACGTTTTGAAGTACGGCGGGGTACCATCCATATCTTGTAGATATCCAGCTGAACAGAATGAAACGGTTCGCTAAATCGTTTCTGCTACAGACTGCGAAAGAGTGGAATTCCCTGCCGGCATATATGTTTCCCTATTC